>SNQN01000477.1:74992-97055 GCA_008642245.1 Bassia scoparia
GGAAAAATATGTAATACATGTTATTGATGATCCAGATAATAAGTAGTGAAACAGAAACAAGTAGCTGTTGCCAGCACAAAAAGAGGTGGTGATTAAATGAAGTGAAGAAGCAAGGTGAATTACGCAGGGACCTTTACACTGGTGTAAATTTCTTACTCTGTATTCCTCTACCAACGTCGTATCTCAGTTATGTTTGTTGGACATCATTTGAGAGAGTCCTACCTAGCTGGTGCTTCTATTGCTTGACTTCTTTTCGACCTCGCGTCACGGGTTAACGTTCTTGTATGTCTAGTACACCTGTGTTGATCTATTTTGTTACCTTCATAACATTCCTTTTTTTATAAAGATGTCAAACTATTATACTTCGTTCAGAGTTGTTAAACGCGCGATTTCTAACTTTTAGACATTATGGACCCCATTGGTACGATTAATACCTATGCGTAAGAATTATAACAGGTATAACTAAACTAATAACTAAAGACTTCAGTAAGTCTTCAAGTTCGGTAACATGAAAGCATATAAATTAGTGTACCTTTATTGAGGGAAATTTTTATCAGAACCGGCATGTCTTAACTAGTTTCTTTTTGGATTTTTTGTTTAAGGATTATAGAGTTTGTTATAGTAGCAACGGACTATGCATGATAATGAGGTTCATTATAACTCGTAGATAGGAAATTTTTGTTGATACTATTAGTGTCGGATCTTTTGTTATTATATGTCATTTCTGATTTGCCACTAACTATAAATTTCGCTATCATACCAATCCCAATGTTCAATAATGCGAGAAAATTGATCTTAAAAAATTCTGTGCGTACCATACCAAGTAATGCGCGTATTTAATATTCGACACCAATACTATCCTAAGAACCAACACACCCCAGTGATTAGTATCGTGCCTACGTTATAAATGGCTTTCATTGGCGTTTTGTATAGTAATGTGTTAATGATTGTGTATCAGTTGTATTTTTTTCACTAGCACAACCTCTTTACATGTTGCCTTGAAAATTGATAGAAAGGAATCGCGGACCCCTATCCACTCGCCGACACATATTGCCAGGACGCCACCCAATACATAATGGAGCAAAGCCAATACCGCATGCTAGGCATACACAATGCATACAGGAGCAATGCTGGTTCTGTTCTTAGCTAGCATCCCTCTGCAAACTTATTTGGTAGTATACAGCACCAGAAATTCTCTATAGTTAGCCAAGACTCCTCAGGATTTGCGACCGACGAGCAGGAGCTCCATGCTCATTACATGATTTCCGAGTTATTTGCATACGGCCTCCTACAATGTCCACATCGGATTCTTCAAGGCTCAAAACAATCCGTGTATCCCTATGATGGTTATTACCGGGGGGCTAACAAACTCTGCTCTTGCACTTATTATCTGTTGGTTTATGGTGTATCTAATCGGGCTTTACGGCAACAGAGGCGCGCCTCTTCCAATGCACCTTGTCGTATTGTATTAATGTCTTGTTGCTGACGATTATGTGGAAGTGTCTCTGTCTTGTAAGGAGTCGTGACCGGTTTTCGAAGAGGCTCTTTATGGAAATCATCCCCGCAGTTCTTGAAACTTGCTATGCCTTGCTGCTCTTATTGTGTGGTACTGTGTATATGCTTATCTTCTACGATAAACATAACGTTTTTCAATTGCGACTCCTTCATCAAGTCTTGGAGACCACGCTCAAGATCTCTATGACCAGATTCCACTACCATTCCCACATATTCTTGATATAGAATGTTGTCATCTTTAGCAATTGACCAATAAGCTTGGAAGTATGACATTGTAGATGATGGTTCTCCTTAGTGGCTTCTTCCAAGCAACCATCCAACCAAGGCTCGAAACCTCTGTTCCTCTTCATAGGTCTAACTCTACATACCACATTCATACTAACATGCACTAACAAACTTTAATTAGCTATTCCTTACTTCTGCAGTCACTGAAGTCCTGTACTCTGGTGCATGGTTTTGCAGTCTAACACCAGTCGTCGCCCAATGTACACACGCTACCACTCGGCATTAACAGCTGGGTGACACACTAAGTACTTAAACACTGCAATTTCATAGTTTCTTCTTATTTTTGTATCCCGGCAACCAATTTACTGATTGCAACTTGCAAACCAATGAAGTGTGGCACTATATTATGTCAAACTTTAGAACTAGTTAACTGCATGATCCCACAAACTCTAGAACTCCA
The DNA here is from genome assembly GCA_008642245.1 of Bassia scoparia. Lineage (NCBI taxonomy): Eukaryota > Viridiplantae > Streptophyta > Magnoliopsida > Caryophyllales > Amaranthaceae > Bassia > Bassia scoparia. The sequence continues at coordinate 77,193 of SNQN01000477.1, forward strand.
TTCGTACACATCCCTTTAAAACAGATTCGACAACCAACCACACTCACAATCTAGACTCAAGTTCTCCAATTTTCGATCCACATACAACCCACCTTTAGATCCACTGCTTAGTGCAACCTTATCCAAATCTCATTACGTGACATCCATAACAATTTCATTCATAGCCGCAGGCAATGCAGTGCGTCTTACAAACTAGCTTAACCCAAGTCACACTATGTGAAGTTTCTTTATATTTACTAGTTCTATCCTACGGATGCTTACACTATCCTACCTTGTGGAACGAATTGTACTCTCAGCTATGATGATACACGCCGGGCACACTTTTGCTGCTCTTTCTTATGTAGCACAAGGAGTTTCCACGATCACACGAATACGGCAGGCTGGCGCCACATCTTAGCATCGAATGGCTGACGTGCTCATCGACCATTGATGAGTACGGGCAAATGCAGAACCATAGCAAGGGATGTTTAGACGACTATGGCCTATGTTTTATACTTCGGGCTGCAATTTACATCGGGTGCGCACACCGAACTAATAAACATCAAGGTATGCTATAGCACAGAAGAAAAGAGAAACAGTAGTTTTGAGTGAAAATACTGTTAGGACAATGATGCCCCTTCTATGCCATCCAACACAACAGATCGATTGAGTGGCATTTCAAATACTTTCTTTCAGAAAAATCCTTATATGACCTAAAATTCCTATATGTTCCTTACTGCATTCAACTTCACCTACTTAATCGAATCAACATTATTCACTATCCTTAAAATCCACCATACACTATACGACGTGTGCGTCCTAATACGAATTAAATCAAAATAGTAGAAAACATGTTGCTTATGTTTGCCTAAAACGAAAAATTTGTGATGGTTTTAGGAAGCATAAGGTGATCGCTGCGTTGGGCAGAAAAGATTGAGCGAAGCCATTACATTAACTTGGAGGCCTTACGACTAGTAGGCATTCCTGTTGCTTTGTATCTGGCATTCGTGTCATCACTTCGGAGGCCCAAAGGTAACTATCTGATGCAAGCTTCCTTTCTGTTACATAAACCACTAATTTCAAGTCCGAGCTATTGTGTCTAAATCAAGGTTGTCGAGTCCAATCCAGTTTTTAGACGGTTATCTGCTTTTATTTATATAGTTCTATGTGATCTTATGCAGGGATTATGGTCAGAATTATAATGGCCTTACTCGTTCAAGTATCATGTCTCTTGCTCGTAACATTACGTACCAATTGGGACAAAGAGGTTAGTTCATTACCTACCCAATTGGTCAGAAATCAATCCAATCATAATGTATGCGTTGTGGATTAATTGATTCTCCTCGATCGACCACTACTAATGTTCCAAATTGTTCACTCCCACAGGCAAAGAAGGCCACAGACAACGACTATTAGATGATAATGTCTGTTAAGGTCGGTAAAGTGCCAACTGCGAAACAATTTTTGATCTTGATTCATTAGTGATTGTTGTATAAGAAAGCAGCAACGCAGATTTTGAAGTACAGAGGCAATACAGATGGTTATAATCTAACATGACCATGCCAAGCAAGGTTGTCTTGAAGATATCGGCCGTCCTATTCTACAAGAAATTTAGGCCCTTCATATTCTTAAATTGGTATGGAGGGAGTAGTAAAGTTAAAAAACTTAATGTTATATGTAGCCCTGTAGTGAAAAAAAGGCTAGAAGCTACASACTGATAATCCGTTAAGGGTATCATGTCAATGGAGAAACAAATTTAATTTTTTTAATCTCATTCATCAGTGATTGCTGTATAAAGAGAGCAGCAGCAGAGATGTTGAACTACAAACCAATTGGACTGCCAAAAAAAAGCAGCAAACGAAACTAATACATCACATATTATCAAACCAACTTCTGGTTTTAGCACTCATTTCACATGGCAAACATCTAATTTTACCAACAGCATTCTTCGTGAGCCAAGTAATCATTTGATCAACTTCTGTATAAAGAGAGCAACAGCAGAGATGTTGAATTACAAAACCAATTGGACTACCCAGAAAACAAGCAACAAACGAAGCTAATACATCACATATTATCAAACCAACTTCTGGTTTTAGCACTCATTTCACATGGCAAAAATCTAATTTTACCAACTACATTCTCCTTGAGCCGAGTAATCATTTAATCAAAATTTATAGTCCCTTGTTTAATTCCATGTGATATCATTCCTCAAAGGACAAAYCTGCAAASACAACTTGTTTKTGAAATRTACTTAAATTCTGGGCTCTCAGAATGCTACAATAGCTCRCAGCAGGAGTAGAGATATTAAGTCCATTATAAATCTGCATTAAAAAGGCATTGCTAACCATAAAAACACCTGCCATCATCACACACAACCAATTTCTACCATCTAATCCGAGTCTTGAGTCTCATACACATTTTGTTAACCAATAACAGAATAAAACTGAGCKCCCATGTTTCCAAGCATGTTAACAGTGTGTTGGTGCCAAAACCGAGCAACCACTTAGCGAAGCCGCTTTCACTTTATTCACTCATCATTACTATCATTTTCCTTATCATCTTTACCATGAGTAGATGTGGGAATATTAAACATCTTGTACAATAGTTAACATTATGTCATAACTCATAGGCATATGCATATACAAGTTATTTAGGATTAAAAATCATAAGATTTAAAACTTATATAACTAATACCTAGATATTCATTCCAAACATATGCACGATTAATTCGTGATTTTGTTGTACGAAGGTGATGAGAGAGAGATTGTGTGCTTATTTGAGTTGAATAGACAAAATGGCTAACAAAATGTTTTTTTACGAGCTAACCAAATGTTGAAGATCCACCTTTTTCTAATTGAATTTTACAAAAGTAGAAAATGATGTTAAAGTCTTGAGAGAGAGGAATAAAAATTATAGTGAGCGAAGGAAAAAAAGCTATCATGCAAATCTGTAAAAATGAACCCATAAAAAATATTTTTATAAGCTTGCTTAACATAAGGGCAAAAAAGTTTTTTTTATCCAAAGTCTATATTATACAAACCCCTACATTGCAAGATACAACCTACACGGCAAGATACACCCTACACGTGTCTTTTTTTTTCATTACTTTTTTAGTTGTCAAATATTTATATCTATCTAATTTTATTAATTAATGATTTTTTATTTTTTAAGAAAATATGCGCAAGAGATAATAGGGGGAGGGGAATAATCATGTGTCACATAAACTAAGGGGAGGGGGTTGTATTTTGCTAGGTAGGGGGATTATACTAATAATTTGCGTTTTTCATCCATAGAAAAAAAAGTCCTTTTTATAGTTAGACTAGGGATGTAAATGTGATGGACTGGATTGGCTTTGTCAGTCCAAATCCAATCCAAAATAATTGGACTTGATTTTTTGAGTTCGAGTCCGATCCAATATTTGTTTGAGTTGGTATCCGGGTCCAATCCAATTAAATTTTCTAAAGTCCGAATCCAATTTCGATCCGATCCAATTTTTCAATGATCTTTTGTTTTCTACTTTTTTATGCAATTAAATAATATATTATACTTGTAACATATTATATATTTAATAAACTCATAATAAAAAAGGCAAACTACCTAAAAACATTACATATGAAGTACCATATAATATTACAAGTAGTTAATTAAAATAATTTGGACTTTCGACTCCAAAGAGTTTAGTCCAAGTTCGGAAAATTCCTAGTCCAATCTAATGGATTGACAATCCATGACATTTTGGTAAATAAATGGAAAAAAGAAAAAGATAAATGACAATTGTGTAAATAAATATTCGATTTATTTACTAAATGTCATTGGATTGACAATTTTTGTCAATCCATTGGATGGACTAGGCATCCCTATCCAAGTCGGAACATTCCTAGTAATCCAAGTCCAGTCCAAAAAAATTTAAAGCCCTAAGTTAAACAACTAAATGTGAGTTGTTTTAGTGTGACCTGAGGTATCAGACATGTTTTATCAAAAAATATTCCTAAATCAAATCAAACAAAAGCAGCTTAACAATTTGCAAAATCAATCATCATAAATTTTTTGAAATAAAAATCCTTTAATTTAATAAAAGATTGTTTCTTTTCTTTCATCCCAGAATATATCTCAATAAGTTTTTTCTCATTTTCTTTTCCTTTACTAAATGAAAAAATTCATTTCATTTTTTTTCTATTGCGTTTTTACAAAATGTAAAGTTTCAAATTATAGTAGGTAAAAAAAACTTTTATTATTTTTTTGTATTGTTGAAAACAACTAGGTTGATGGGGAGGATCTGATTTGCAGCATGATGAGCCTCAGCATATATATATATATTATATATATATATATATTATATATAATATATTATATATATTATATATATATATATATATATATATATTATATATATATATATAATATATAATATATAGGAATAGGATCATGTGAAAACACAAACTTAGGTGAAACTAAAAACTTTTAATCTTGACGTAGGATTTTGAAGATGGACGGTCACGATTTAATCTATGTATATCACTTGTATTCAATTGGGGTCATTGAAGGTTTAAAGGGGGTACACGTGTCTGTTTCATCAGCGTAGCTGAAAGTCTTGCTGTACCCATTTACTGCTTGTATGTACCCCTTAAAAATGTAAAATGTATCCACTTATTTTGTTTTCACGTTTTCATATATAACATGTGGTTTTCACTGGATCCTGACTCTATATATATATATATATTACTAGTGTGCCTCGGCGCGCGCAGCCGCCGTGGTCCACTTTAATTTGGCTTAAAATATAAGTTAATGTTTTAACAATGTTTGCTTATCGCAAAACGTCTTTTTTTCTTTTTTCGAATTACAATATTCGAAGTGAAGAATATTTTTGACTTTCAAATTGAACAAGAAGTTGTCAATGAGCATTTCAATATAAAACTATATTCATTTTGTTGACAGTAGCTTGGATGTTTATGATAGGTAGTAGCTACAAAAAGTTTTGTGGAGAGTAATTGTATATATGTATTGACAATGATTCCTATATATTTTGTTGTATTGGAAACAATAATGGTGCAACACGAGTTGATATCTTTAGATTTGTAAATAATTAAGTAGAAGATGATGCATTAGAAATTGAACTTTATATTATCAACTTAGTTGTGTTGTTCCTTTGTAGGACATAATTAAGAGAATGCTATATGGCTATACATACAATGATCTTGAAAGATAAGTGACATAATCATGTTTAAAACCAAAAACCTATACATGACATTACCTTGGCATTATCCTCAACAAAATATTTCATCAGCATCATGTTTAGGTCTAAAATGAAATTTAGCAGAGATCGTTTGAAAGAACAATAAGAACAACAATGGCTACAACTTTTATTGATAAAACTTTTAAGAAATCAGCATGTTAAGAAAGTTGCAACTTTTCTCAGAATTTTTTTCGCTGGTGAAATCCACCAGATGTAGGCAACTTAAGCATGTTGATCAGCTTCAGCCTGAACAGGCTCACGAGCTGGTTCCTCCTGAGCTCTCTATGTTTTCTTTCGTTCAAGCCTTGTACTGCATGACAATGCACCAATGTGAACTTCCTCAACAAATTTTCAATTGAAACACTCTCACGTCTGAATCTGCAAAATAATCAGTTTACAGGTCTATCCCAAAGGTATAGTTGAACAAAGAGCTGCCATACCTGGATCTCTCCCGCAGCAAACCTGTCACAGAACTAAACAATGGTGGTAATAAATTGAGCTTCTGGACCTTGCCTGGAACCTATTAGAAGGTGAAATCACTGAGGATTACAAAAATGCTGGAAGAAAAGAAAGCAGAAACAACATGAGATGCATAGGGTAGATTGCACTGCAGCTATGAGTATTCAGAGGTTTGATCCGATATCAARAGATWTTTTTAATGAACACCAACATCATTGGCACCAGCAATTTAAGCAGTTATGCACCYCGTGCAAGGTGAGATTGGAAGGCGGGCAGATTGTAGCAATAATACTTCAATAAAGAAGCTAACTGTTAAGGTTGAACGCAAATAARTGTGATTTTTGAGAAAGCATCCTTGTACAGAAGGCCTAAGATTAAAGTGTACAYCATGACAAAAGTCGCTCACTATTGAAGGATTTTTAATGGGGCAGGGAACTCTATATCTATGAGTAAACAATTCATTGCACCATAACTGATTAATGTATATTGATTAGCATATGAAAAGGGTATAGTTGTATATAAAACTGATTCTCCTTTGTTATCAGAGATATAAACCTTGGTATGCTACCGGCCGCAATGCAGTAATCCCAACAACCATAAAACTGTTCGGCCAAGTTCTGTAAAAGGAATGTTCCTTCAGGTATAATRAGGCTATCAAAAAATGGTATAGAAACAAACTGCGACAGAGACAACATAAAGAGATAACTGTGTAACAGCCTCAAGCATCCAATTCAGATATTTCTTATAKTTTACAATACCTAAAACTTCATATGACAAATTGACAATCTGATTACCTAACGAACCAAAAACTTTTATAAGATAATTCGTTGCTCCAAAAAATGAAAGGAAGCACATGCAACGTGGTTACACAAAGCAGAGTAATTAATATCCCAAGCCTCCATCTAACTTCCATTAGCAGCTTGTTTCGAGAAGCTTGTTTCGGAGGATAACATACCATTTATCACATCCATTAGCAGCTCTCAAATAATCAGAAACTTGWGTAACATGAAGCTCTCAAATACATYTTCAAAACACAAACGGGGAAATAGAAGCAATTGTCTGTACACTTATATTCTTCCTCCTTACTCAACAACATRCGCCAAGAGTAAATAATCACATACTTTATTAAATTCAATTGCGCCAACAACGATTCGGGAAGCCACATTGTTTCCCCAAAGCATCTAACATAATAGCATAAATTGAACCTTTGAAACTTCCAGTGTTGACCCATATCCCAACATGAAACTAAAGATACCCTTTGAATCCAATTGGCTACAAAGCAATTAACTCATACATAGTTATCAAACTTGATAATTGATATAATGCATGTAATGATGATTCAACTACATTCTACCATCAAAGATCACATTTCAATTACTCAACAGACACATTCAACTACAAAATAACTAAAGCTCACATACTAACATCACCATATTATTCATCATACAAAAATCAACACCAAATAATGCAAAAACAATAAAAAATTCAACAACCCATGAAATTAATCAGTCTAAAAACTCACCTCAAACGAGTTCCTGATGAGAAGGGATTCATGATTGGGTCCAGTTTCGAAGCTTCAAGAGAAAACCCTCGATTTGATTGCTCAAATTATGCAAACCCCACAAAAATTAAAGACTTAATATCTAGAGCAGCAAACACGACAGAGTTGGTTGTCAAGAGATCAGAGAAAATGAGTGAGATCTAATGATAATAGAAAGAAGATGAGAAAGAGAGAGAGAAAAGCAACAATCGGAAATGATTTTGATATTGTTGGAAGAAGATGAAAGTTCTTAATTATGATGGTCTTCAAATTGAGATTGTAGAAGTAATGTGTGTGTGTCTTTTTGAACGACGAAGAGTTTGAAGCTGCTTTTTGGTGTGAATATATTACTCAACTCAAAAGTAAGCACAAATGCACCATTGCACAAATGGGTCATCACACATAAAATATGTTAGAAAATTAAATAAGATGTATACACTAACTCCAAAGGGTGGGTGTTGTAAAATGAGAAGAAATGCGAATTTTAAGGTTCGCAATCGTTAGATTGTACCAGGCCATTGCTGACATTTGGAACAAAAATCAAACAATAATTATGCTGCTAAAACAATACAAGTACATTAATAACTCAAGCACCAATAATAGAACTAATAAGCATGAAAATTCAGCAAGATTACAATTCAATGCATAATTCTGCAAGACAAAGAATAGAAATTACCAGATTTTATCAACGCGTTCAACTATGCGTACTTGGAAAAGAGTCGCTCAAGGTCAATTTAACGAGTGTCATACTCAAAATTTCCAACGAAAATCTAGCCTCAACGTTTCTAATTGAAATGCAAAGTGCTTTGAAATAATAAATTTGACACAGTAAATAAAGTAAACTTCCATTAAAATAGAAGAGAGTAAAAATTGAAGCAATTGAACAATGTAACTTCAAGGAATTGAAACAGTTACCTTCGACCAAACGAAGAAGAAAAGAAAAATCCTAATTGTAGAGAGCTGATATTTGGGAACAAAAATTCTGACATTCAAAAGATAGCAAACAAAAAATCACAGTTTATATGAAGCGAAATCAACCCCAAAACATCTGAACCCTAATTCAACCCCCAAAAATCACAATGTTTTTAATTTTAAACCCTAATAATTACCAATCCCACCCAAATTGAATGTTACCAAATTCCCATTTTATCTTAATCTAATATCGAACAAGGGGTTCCCAATTTTAATCAAAATTCCAAATTTAATCTTAACCCTAATTGCCAGATCGAATTTGGAGTCATTGACATAAATCTCACCTCTTGATGAACAACGATGCGACTCAACACTTCTTGAGACCCTTCTTTTGTCTATGGGTCGCATGCGGCTAACATGAATCCGCAGGCTCGATGCGCAACCTCACCTCACCTCCAAAAATGGCCCAAAACCCACTCTTAGACCTTCTGACGTCCCATGGGTCGCATGCGGCACCAATGAACGCGACGGCGATAAGACTAACAAAAAACGTCGGGAATTGGAGGAAGAAAACGTGGAGAAATGGCTAGTAAAATAGGGAAGATTTGGAAACGAGAGAGAGAAAGCTTGCAGCCAAATGAAGATCACGAAGCAAACCTCTTGAAATGTATCCAATGGCATGGCTGAAAATTTTCTGAAAACCAAGGGCAAAAGTCCGAACACTATTCATGAATGATATACTTGCATCCTCCCTTTTACTATTGTTAAGATAAAAATCAAACCCCAAACATCGAAACCCAATTCACCCAAAAATCACAATTTTTAATTTTAAACCCTAATAATTTACAATCACCACCCAAATTTGAATGATTTACCAAAATTCCAATTTAATCTTAATCCTTTATTCGAACAAGGAAGTTCCCAATTTTAATCAAAATTCCCAAATTTAATCTTAACCTAATTGCCAGATCGAATTTGGAGTCCAATTGACATAAATCTCACCTCTTGATGAACAACGATGCGAACTCAACACTTCTTGGACCCTTCTTTTGTCCTATGAGTCGCATGCGGTTAACATGAATCCGCAGCTCGATGCCGGCAACCTATCACCTCCAAAAATGGCGACCAAAACCCCACTCTTGAGACCTTCTGACATCCATGGGTCGCATGCGGCCACCATGAACGGGCGAGGCAAACGACTAACAAAAACGTCTGGAATTGGAGGAAGAAAACGTTGGAGAATGGTAGTAAAATAATGGGAAGATTTTGGGAAAAGAGAGAGAAAAGCTGCATGCAGCAAATGAAGATCGACGAAGCAACTCTTGAAATGTATCCAATGGATGGCTGAAAATTTTCTGAAAACACAAGGGCAAAAAAGTCCGAACACTATTCATATGAATAGTAACTTGCCATCCTCCCTTTTACTATTGTTAAGATATACATTATGACCAATCAAAGAAGATGAATAATTTTTCGTATCTTTCTCATATACAGTATGTTACATAATTTATTAACCAACATTCAAAACGAAATCTTAATAATTTATTTGCTAAATCTTTGGTACCACGCAAAGTAATTTTTTCCCCCTCTAACCCTAGGGTATTGGTCGTCCCATATTAGGGTTTTGTAGGGTACTATTGATGCTTCTTCAATTGCCATTGAATTGAAGTAAGGTTTTTTTTATCTCTTTTCGAATACGTCTCTGCAATCCCACGTTTCTTTTCTGTGGTTTCTTGTGGTTTCAGTTTGGAATGGAGAATTTGGAGGATAAATCGAGGGTTTAACTAGGGGTGAAAATGAGCTCGGCCTATTCGCGAACAGTTCGAGCTCGGCTCGTTGGAGTTCGGCTCGAGTGCGGGCTCGGCTCGAAAGCTAAATGAACCAAGATGAACTAGAGCTTGTTTGGCTCGAAAGCTCGTGAACAGGCTCATTAACTATTTTATATTTAAAAAATAATATATTATGCATAAATGCATAATAATAAATATCTTGTTTATTACATATGAGAAGGTTAACAAATTCTTTACATAAAAAATGAACAAAACGAAGAAAAATTTAAGAAGAAAATCAAAGAAGTCGATAGAAACAAGAATAATAATTAGCATAACTTGTTCGTGAACAGTTCGTTAAAGGCTCGGTCAACGATCAGTCAAAGCTCGGCTCGATTTAGGCTCGACTTGATAATTTTCAAGCTCGGTTCAAGCTCGAAAAAACTTAAACGAACATGAGACGAACATAGCAAAGCTCGGTCTCGGTTCGACCGATAATCACCCCCGTTTAACTATGACAGAAGACGAAGATGAAATAATAGAATGTGAAGAAGACGAGGAGGGGGAGATTGTCCAGGAGCAGTTGAATTTGTGTCAACTGGGGAAGGTATTGGCGGATAATCCTTTTAGTACGGAAGCGATGCAAAACGCTTTGAAGGTGGCATGGAGACTTGGTAAGGGCATGGTGGTGCGCGAACTTGATGCGAACATGTTTGTATTCCAATTTTTCTCTATAATGGACAAGGTGAGGGTGATGGATGGAGGGCCATGGGCTTTCAGGGGATACCCAGTACTGCTTCAGCCGATTGAGGATGGTATGCAACCATCGGAAGTGGTGTTTACAAAGGTCAGATTTTGGGTCCGTGCTTACGATGTCCCCTTAAGCAAACGAACGTCAACAATGGCTAACTCCCTTGCGGCAACCATGGGGGAATTCTTGGATTACGATGAATCTGATCCTTTAAGGTGGACCAAGTATATGCGGTTTCGGGTAGACCTTGACATAACTAAGCCTTTACGAAGGTGGTCGAGGATAGCTACGAAGAATGAACCAAAGGTGATCAAATTCACATATGAACGGCTTATGGACTTTTGTCATGCATGTGGGAGACTTGGACACACCTTTCACCAATGCTCAGAGTTTGATGAGTCCATCCCAGCCACGGAGTTGCCTTATGGGCATTGGCTTAAGGCATCGCCAATTCGTAGTAAGTACATGGATGCCAAGGCAGAAGAAGAGGTACGTCACTGTGTTAAATTAAAGGAATCCTTAAAGAATGACTATGCACGTAAGAAGCTACTTTTTGATAAGCATGCTGGAAGAAATGATCTAAATTTGGATTTATCCCAACCTTTAAAATCTGGTAAGGCTTTAGCTTTGGCTGCTCAATTAAATGAGGATGGTGAGATTGATGAAACACTGACACGTTTCTCAAAAAGAGTGAGAGTTGACATGCATACAAAACTCCGTAACAGTAGGCTGAAGGATAATGGAGCAAGCATAGGTGATAGTGAAGATACAAATTGTGAACAAATGCAATTGGATGGTGCGGGCAACCACAATGCCCTCCATTGATAATGAAAATCCTTGCTTGGAATCACAACAAGAAAACCAACGATTACCGACCGTCTGAAACAAACCTAAAACGATCGGTAAAAACGCGGAAACGATCAGAAATAGCATTACTGACCGTTTAGGGTCGGTAACGGACGGTCGGCAATCGTATGGTCGATAATTTAGGGTTTACCGACCGTTTAACGGTCAGTAATTTTTTACCGACCGCAACAATATTGGCAGAGTCAAAGTCAAACTCTAGATTACCGACCGCTTGACGGTCAGTAAAAGTCAACAATCTGAGTGTTTTGACTTTTACCGACCGTCAAGCGGTCGGTAAAAGTCAACACACTCAGATTGTTGACTTTTACCGACTGCTAAACGGTCGGTAAATTTGTAAAAAAAAATATAAAAAATTATCTGACATGGTGACATTAATGTCACACTGTCAGTCAACTTTGACAACTTACAACAATGATAATAGTAACAATAACAACTTTCAACAATTTATAAGAAAAACAACAACAATAATAATAGTAATAATAATAATAATAATAATAATAACAATAATAATAATAATAATAAATAATATATTGCATAATACTGTAATACAAAACACAAAATCAACCCAATAACATAAAATAAAATTCATTTCTAAGAACATAAAATACATATACAGTATGTTCATATTAAATTACAATATAGAAATATAAAATTTCTACAACAATTAAAATCTTCAACAAATATACTAGAATTATTTATTTCAAGCATCAACCCACATCATAACATCACCCTTTAGTTTCCAGATCGTCAACTGCAACAAAAACAAAAAAACAAACATCAACAGAAACAAAAACAAAAACAAGAAAAAAAGTATGAATCGAAAAAACATGCAAGATTATGAAAATCAGAAAACACAAAAAAAAACAAAAATTAAGATAAAAAATCAGAATCCAAAACTAATTTAAAAAATTCAGAAAAATCTAAAAGGGAAAAAATTTTGAAAACCAAATTTATAAGAAAATTAAAAAATCGAAAATAAATTTAAAAAACCAGAAAAAACGAAAAATTGAAAAATCGAAAACAAATATTAAAGAAAATCGAAAACCCAAAAAAAATCTTAAAATATCAGAAAATCGAAATAGAAAAAAAAATTCTTTAAAAAATCAGAAAATCAAAATAGAAAAAAATTCTTAAGAAAATCAGAAAATCGAAATAGAAAAACCTAGATCTAAAAGAAAATCAAAAATTAAAAAATAATTTGAAACCTAGATCTAAAGAAACAAATTTGAAAATCTGATAAAAAGAAAAACCTACATCTAAAGAATAAAAACGAAAAAAATTGGGAAAAGGAACAAGGGTAACCGTGGGCTCGAGCGCTCGACGGTGTAGCTGCGATGGTCGCGGMGGGCTACGGTGAGCAGCGACAAGGAGCGGTGGGCTGCGGTGGGCTGTGGTGGTCTGCGTGAGAGAGGAGAGGCGTGAGAGATAATGAGGAGAGAGATAGAGTTAGGATAGACTGAGGAGAGAGAGAGTGAGGATAGACCCATAGACTGAGGATAGAGAGAAAAAGAGGGGAGAGAGTATTAAATAGTAGTACAAATTAAAACAAGGCCCAACCAACCGACCATGTGGTCGATTTGAATTTTTTTAAAAAAAATACATTTACCGACCGTCTACGGTCGGTAATACCACGTAGGTGGTCGTTAATTTCCGTCCATTCTAATAAACGGTCGGTAAATCTACAAAAAACGTTCGGTAAATTGCGTCCTATAAAAAACGGTCGGTAAAATGACTTTTTTCGACTGTTTTTCGTGACGGTCGGTAACATCCGTCGTTAATAACGCGGATTCTTGTTGTGAAGTGCTGATGGTTGGGGAATCCAAAGGCAGTTAATGCGCTTCGACGCATTGTGATCGTTGAAAATCCCCAATTAACACTAATAGAAAAATTCAAATTTGTTGCGGTTGTAAAAGCCTTATTTGCTGCATTTTTACAACCCCAGCAAATGCCACAGCAGCAAATATCATTATCCACATTTGCTGCTGTTTTTATTATGCAGCAAATAAGATTGTTATTTGCTGCAGTTTCACTAGTAAAATGTAGCAAATAGAAATGTTATTTGCTGCGTTTTWTAGGTTCAAGTGCAGCAAATAATAGTCTTATTTGATGCATTATACTACGTTAACAGCAACAAATAAGATTCGTTTTGCTGCACTTTTTACAAGAACCGCAGCAAATGTAATTCTTTTTTTTTAAAAAAAAATGCACTAAAAATTAATATTAATTATAATTTAAATTTAAAAAGCAAGACGAAATTTCGGCATAGTCTCCTTTATATYTTGATTAATCCAAATCAATCCAACAACCTGTATGGAGTTACAAAATATATTCATATATAACCACATCCAAAATGTATCTCCAACTCCTCATAGTTATACCCCCATCACCAACAAATCAACTATTATCATATAATTAACTGCATACTATACATTCAATTGTTTCTCCCAAAAAAAAAAGAAAAACAATACTTCGTTCCAATTGCTTGTATCAAATAATTCACCCATTTTTCACGTATCTCATGAATCTCTTGATTGGTAAATGATCCATCTCTTGGTGAGTTATACACCTAGTAAAAAATACAAACACAATAAAATTGTCTACTTATAAAGCAATAAGTAAATAGTGTTAATTAAAACAACAACTCTAAAGAACTAAAAAGAGAAGCACCAAATACTTAAGAATCTAAGGATAATTAAAGCTGCCAAATATGATCTTTACCTTACATAAAGAGCAAAAACCAGTAAACCACTAAGGATGTAAATAGTGTTAGTAATCTTTTTCTATCTTATTTTCTTAAAACCAGTAAACTAGGTCAATGCTAAATATTGTTAAAGAATATTGTTCCAAGTTCGGAAATCTAAAATACAAGAAGATAGGGAATCTAAATCTTTGMGTCTGAATCTTGAATGTGGCCAGAAAATCCGTCAGAAATGCACCGGTGATCTGCGTCAGGTTCCCTGAGGAGAGAGAAAGAGCAGTCAGAGGGCCCAGGGGGTGTTCCCTGGGGACCACCTCCGATGCTTAAGTCAGCAAAAGAAGGAAAGAGAAAAGAAAGAGAATCTGAGAATTAYAGAGAGAAAGTACTTGTTTTTTATGTAAAGTCTCAGAATGAGTAAGTGTGTGTAATTTGATACCAAGCTTCCTATTTATAGACAAATAGGAGGGCAACTTGGTAATTCTATCCTGACTCAGAAAGATCTAGAAGGCTTTCTAACTGAATTCTGTTAGAAAGCTTCTTAAGGAAGCTTTACCTGTTTGACCTGGTCAACCAAGTCAGTAATGGCATACTCGTAATAACGGTTAATGGGRCAGGCCCAATACATAGTGGGCTGGAACAATTAGCCCCACGCTCGATTCTTAAGTAAAGCTTCTTRGCGGCTTAAGTATCGAGCGGAATAAGTCGTCTGATCATCCCTTAAATATTTTCCTGATCTATCCGAAGTTATAAATACAAAATCCTATCTTTAGGATTTTAGCCCCTAACTTCAGATAGATTAGGTAAAACCACAGTTGAAATCCCTTGTAAATGTATAAGTGCTTAGGCGTTCGGAGCCCAAGGCGATCAGGGTTGATAATCTCGGATCCCCTTAAATGGGCGATCCGAGAATTGTAGTATCTAAGCCCCTGGGCGTATAAAGCCCAGGGCGATTAGAAGAAGAAATAACTCGGATCCCCTTCAATGGGCGATCCGAGAATTGCCATGTATAGCCCTGGGCGTTCAAGCCCAGGGCGATTAGAAGAAAGTAACTCGGATCCCCTTCAATGGGCGATCCGAGAATGCCATGTATAAGCCCCTGGGCGTTCAGAAGCCCAGGGCATTAAAGAAAATAACTCGGATCCCCTAAAATGGGCCGGATCCGAGAATTGCAATATCTAACCCCTAGCATTCAAAGCTCAGGGCGATTAGAAGAGAAAATAACTCGGATCCCTTCAATTGCGCGATCCGAGAATTGCAATATCGTAGCCCCTGGGCTTCAAAGCCAGGGCGATTCGAAGAAAAATACTCGATCCCCTTAAATGGGCGATCCGAGAATTGTAATATCTGAGCCCCTGGCGCATTCAAAGCCAGGCGATTAGAGAAAAATAACTCGGATCCCCTTAAATGGCGATCCGAGAATTGTAATATCTGAGCCCCTGGGCATTCAAAGCCCAGGCGTTTAGAAAAAAATAACTCGGATCCCCTTAAATGGGCGATCCGAGAACTGCAATATCCAAGCCCTGCGTAGTTAAAACTCAGGCGAATATCGAGGAATTAACTCGAATCTTCTTAAGTGAGCGATCCGAGAATTATAGTATTGAAGGAAACCTCCCTTCTGAACTCATGCTTCAATAAAGTCATGGGCGAGTAAACGCTCGTGTGAATAAACTTAGGATCACAGATCCTAACTTCGTCATACCGAAGTCTCGAAACATTCCTCAACCTTAGAAAAAATGCTGCCAAAGTACAGAAATACTTGTTGTCAGGAAGTATACCGTAATTTATACGGTACAATAACTAATCCGTATTAGGCTGTTTAAGAATACTCCTTATGGCCTGAAAACGTGAACAGTGAACAGCCCAAGTTCAGGGTTTATATATTTGGTGTCATTTTATCGGATATCGAGTCTTTATTTCATATACTTTGAACTTTTGCACGTATACTAAAATATGATAATCATTAATATGACCTCTTTGGCGACTAAGAACGAATCGGACCAGTCAACTTAATAAGCTTTAACCAAGTAACTACGCCTGTTCATAGGCGATTCAAATTACATAAGCAAGATCACCCTTGGCGTTTGGGGAAATACACTGGGCGATCCGTTAATTAGTGTCAAAATGACCTCATGGGCTTATCTTAGGCGTGCCATGATAATATGATAGCTTTAATAGGCGATCGAAAGCATAATATATTATATCCGTATTTCGGAAATACAATTGGACCAGAGAATACCCTTTATGGCGATCGGAAATGATAATTTCAACATAATAACCATTAAGGATGCTCCTTAAGGGCGATCCGTGAATAGAGAAAATCATTTCCAGGAAAATGCTAAGGTTTAAGATGCCTTAAAGGGCGATCCGTAAACTGAGAATAATTTTTTCCGGATTTCCAAAATGACGAATAAGCCCAAGGATGCCCTTAAATGGGGATCCGAGAAATGAGATAACTCTATCAAAGGAACAATTAAGCAGACGCCCTTAAATGGGCATCCGTAAGCTATAATGCAAAAGGTATTTTTTAGAAATCTGCCAGGGGGAAGGTAGTATCTTGTATCAAGCCTGTACCTAAAGCCCTGACTCTTTTATTGCACTTTGATACATCATTTGTTATTTATTTACATAACCAATCATGTTCGAACAGTGTATAACAGTAGTGATAGTATGCCCTACAGTGATGTGATCAAATGAAAAAACGCCGTAAGATGTCCGCATTCCACGGGCGTGGCAAGGACTACCCAGAATTCGCAATGAAGGTCACGGCCTGATGACCTCAGTACTTGATATGTCTTCCCAGTTAGGGTCAACTCCCCATCCGTAATCCTTCACAGTACCGCGCGATTCAACACCATATCCGCGAATACACCACAATCCGCCTTGGCAAATTGGCGGCGGCACGTGCACAGGTTATTGCAAGTACTACTAAGTCTCTCTCTGTAGCACAATAGGACTGTGAGAGATGGCGTATTTTCAGACGCATTTCAGGAAACAACCATACCTAGATATCCACCTCTCTGAAGCTATCTTCATTAGCCCCATGATTGTAGTAGGTTATATTCTGGTGTGAAGATAGGGCCCCACCTTCCATCAGGTATACACAGCTACTCCATAAATTCAACGTCGTTGTTGTAAGTAAAGGCGTGTGGCTCATGGATACTTAACGTTGTACTTTCCTGGCGACCACAGAACTCCTAGGTACTCGTTATGCATAGTACGCTATTAGACCCTTTTAGTTTGGTCTTTTAGGCCCCGGCAAATAACCTTGATTTGCAGGCTTCTCGTGCTTGACGTTGGTTTGTGGTCGGCATATGGCTGTAAACTTTGCCCGTATACCGAATTGCTCACAATATCGCGAGTGGACTCATCTCGAATTGCCTTCCATTATGGCGATTAGCGCCCTTTGTGTCATTTTACCTAAACGAAGTATCAGTAATGTTTCGAAAATAAACTGTTGGATCTGCTTCTCAAGAAATGGTAGACTCAACGGTTCTCGTTCACCATCCATTTGGCTGAAAATCAAGTAAAATTTGCGCGGACTATTAAGAATTTGTACTTTTTTTAGTGATTCGCGGATTTGTTGTTGGGAAAATGTGTCTTCACGCAAATCCATTATCGTCTCATTATGGACGTTCGCTTAGGTGTGGAGGGTTAGGGAAGGATTATAGAATGACATAATTTCTGAGGGTGCGTAGGTAAATGATTGGAAGTGCACACGTGGCAGTGACGCTCTGAATCGTTTGCGACAAGTGTTCTTGCATGTATGCTCGTATGTGGTGCGATTCAAGATAGATGCACATTCTAATGAGTGGGGCCAAGAACAATGTAACGTACTCGTAGACCTTAGGGCAAACGCCCTGTTCTCTACGGACCAATGTCGTAAACGGCGCCAGCACTAAGATCACTATATCGGAATTTACTATTTGGTAAGATATTTTGTGTGTCTGATTGGAGTGGAATGCACTGGTCTGGTGATAGCGAGGTTTGATCTACAACATCGTCGACGCTTCGGTGGCTAGATAATCTGTGCGCGTGGATCACCGACTGTATACCCTCTCGTCATATATCTAGGTCGATTAAACGTCTTAATAAAAACCGAAGCGTGGACTCCGAGGATAGAAAACAGAGATCTTGTTGTGTGTAAAGTCCGGCATTGCGTGTGGTCGGATAGTGGGTTAACACGTGAACTGGTATGTTAGTGATCTCTGAGATCAGCCTGGTTTGTTATCTTAAGAATCCATCGAGGGTAGAATACTCTCGGCTCTACCCTCAAATACATTTGATTTTGATGGTTCGATTTCTCGTGTGTCTGTGTGTATATGACATCGGTTCAACCGCCATGGTGTCATTTTATACTTGGTTCTTTTCAAGAACCTCCATGAGATTGTATGATACAGGGTGACGCTTAGGGCAGTATTTCAAAGTCGCAGATAACTTTGCTAATCCGAAGATAAGGCATAGCTTCGAACCTGATCTCTCACGGGTATCGTAAGAGGTATTTGGGTTGATTTATAAGAATCTTCGCAAGTTTTCTCTTCGTGAAGGAAGAGTACACTTTTGCAGGGGTAGCGAAATTGTGTACGAAATAGATTAGGATATATCTTCGCTTTCAGCTTAAATCTCCTTTAACTTGGTGCCTAACCACCATTGAGAAAAACCGATTCACCAATCTTTTTATAGTCACCGGCTCGCCATAGCTAATTGTGGGTAAAGCCCTCAGTCATTTGCCTATACTCTGACTCATTATTAATAGATCGATTGTAGCGTCGTAAGACCAAAAAGACAGACCACGGCGTATACACATCAGCTTAAGGTATTCTTTCATTGCTAATTACGTGCAATTGAAAATTGACTGCAAATACATTAGACTATTTGACAGTTGCTCCCACTCAGAGCTCTTCCTATGGTATGGAAAGTGACATATATGTATAACATTATGATTTGATATTAGGATTTTCTCAAATAGGATTTGTTCCAACTTCTGTATATTGGATGAGGTGATAGGACCGATATATGAATAGAACTAAGTAGATTGGTGATGTAATGCTCGTCCAATTCCAACGAGCCTGCATTTCCAATTAATCCGACTTTTGTGTCTATGAGCTCAATTACTCAAACCATAGTAGCACAGTTACAAAGTTCAAATATCGTGTCCCATTAACGTGTCAATTTCCGATTACTTGAGAATTGGATGTAATTTATCGTCTTCAATGATCAATTCTCGATATTGTGTGGTAACCTGTTAGAAAGATATTGATTGACGTGATAGGAGAGCATATTAATTATGAGATATAATAGTACTCTTTGCAAATTTTGTGAATGCTATAGATATATCTCTACTAATTAGATTGTTTTACATAATTCTACATTATGTCTATAAATTAGGTTGTATAGTCTTATAATTTCAGCTCTAACCTCTGTATGTGTTAGATGTGTAAATACAAATAGTACATCAGGGTGTTAGGGTAATCCTTATGTGCATATTACTCATACTCACGTAATCCATATATATATATTAAAAAATATAACAGAGTCACAATTCGTTGATATAAGCAATAATTTCTGAAGTGATTATCACTAGAGTGTTAAACGGATAATACAAGTGGCTTTTATTTTCGACGACAATTTTGTGCAAGAGAATAACCCAATTGTTTC
>SNQN01000477.1:97080-110336 GCA_008642245.1 Bassia scoparia
AGGTCAGTTTTGATCAAAATACCAGCCCCACTCGCCTCCTTGGTAGATGATCCATCGACAAATAATTCCCAAGGATTGTCAACTGTAGGAGGGGGCCGATTAGTACACTCAATGATGAAGTCGGCCAACGCCTGAGCCTTAACCGCCTTTCTGGGCTCATACTCCAACCCATAGTCTGCCAATTCATCGGCCCATTCGGTCATCCGATTGGAATGATTTCGTCCTTCAATGACCTTCCGTATTGGTTGTCCTGTGAGAACTGTAATTGGYTGGGCATGGAAATAAGGTTTCAACTTTCTGCTTGCAATRACCAGGGCGTATACTATCTTTTCAATTGTTGAATATCTTGATTCAGCTCCTCTGTAAGCATGGCTAACAAAGTACACAGGGTGTTGGGCCTTGTCCCTCTCGGCGACCAAAACAGCACTTATAGCATAATCTGAAATACCCAAGTAAACGTACAAGGGTTTTTTCGGCATTGGTGATACCAACTTTGGTATCTCCGATAGATGCTTCTTTAGCTCCTGAAACGCCACTTCTGCTTCTTCATCCCACTTGAACGTGGACCTTTTCAAGGTCTTAAAAAACGCCAAGCTCTTATCAGCCGATTTAGACAGAAAACGTCCCAGTGCCGCCATGCAACCTGTTAACCGTTGAACCTCCTTTACACTCCTTGGGGATTGCATGTCCAAAACCGCTTGAATTTTGTCTGGGTTCGCCTCTATTCCGCGTTCATCTACTAGAAATCCCAAGCATTTGCCGCCATGAACGCTAAAAACACACTTCTTCGGGTTCAGGCGCATATTGAATTTCCTTAAGGAATCAAATGTTTCCCTGAGATCAGCAATATGGTCAGATYCTAMCTTACTCTTAACAATCATATCATCAACGTAAACCTCGATATTTCGGCCAATCTGACCGTCAAATATCTGATTTACCAACCTTTGATAGGTGGCCCCGGCGTTTTTAAGGCCGAAGGGCATCACCTTATAACAATAAACCCCTTGGTTTGTAATAAAGGCGGTGTGTGCCTGATCCTTCTCTGCCATTGGTATCTGGTGATAACCAGCATTGGCGTCCATGAAACTAAAGAGGGCATGCCCTGCAGTAGAATCAACAAGTTTATCAATCTTTGGGAGAGGATAYTCATCCTTTGGGCAGGCCTTGTTGAGGTCCGTGAAATCAACACACATTCGCCACGTACCATTGGGTTTCTTGACCAGAACAACGTTGGCCAACCAATCGGTATACTGACACTCTCGAATGAAGCCAGCTTCCAACAACTTCTTGACTTCAGCGGCTGCCGCCAAACATCTTTCTCGCCCCTGATGTCGCAATTTTTGCTTCACGGGTTTATAACCATCTTTGATGCTAAGCTTGTGTTGCATCACTTGGGGAGAGATCCCTGGCATTTCATTTACCGTAAAAGCGAAAATGTCTCGGTACTCTTTAAGAATATTGAGTATTTCTTCCTTCAATCCTTTGTCCAAGTTAGCCCCTACTCTGACTGTGTGAGAGGGGTCATCGTCAATCGCCACTTCCTCATGGGAATCTAAGGGTTTTGGACGCCCATACCTCTTGGGATTATCAGCCAAGTACACATCCATTGGTGCTGTCAAATCTGGTTCCGACTCCTTCCGCTTCTTGCCACCGGATGGGCTTTCTTCAACCGTCGCCCCTCGAAGGCTATTAATATAGCATTCTCTGGCTGACCTCTGATCGCCATATAATTTTCCAACCTTTCCATTGTCCGTCTCAAACTGCAACAGGAGTTGATAAGTCGATATTGCCGCCTTGACTTGATTCAGCAATGGCCGCCCAATGATAATATTYTATGGCAAAGGCAAATCTACAACAATAAACTTGACCATCAAACTTTTGCCATGACCTTTCTCGCCCAGCCGAACAGGCAGACGAATTGTGCCCCTRGGAAAGACACTCTGACCGCCGAATCCCACTAGGGGTTGTGCCAAAGGCTCCAACTTTTGATTTCCACAGCTGAGTTGCTTTAAACATTCATATGTAATAATATCAGATGAGCTGCCAGAATCGACTAACACTCGCCGAACCTTAGCATTGGCGACCTTAATTTCTACTACCAATGGATCGTCATGTGGTAGACTTAACGGATTGGATGATTTGTTGTCAAAAACCATAGTTGGGCAGGGTGGAGAAGCGCTCCTAGCAACGTCTAGCACTTGATGTTTAAGTTCATACAAATGTTGCTTCCTCCCCCTATTGCTTGGACCGCCCGAGGCTAAACCCCCACTAATCACGCCCACCATGACATCAGTGTCATTGCTCCCAGCTGGTCGCTGCTTCTTGTTGTTKTCTTTATTAAGATACTTCGTTAATTTTCCTTCATCTGCTAGCTTATCAAGTGCTCTCTTCAACTCGTTACAATTTCGAGTAGTATGTCCACAGTCTCGGTGGTATTCACACCATAAGTTCTTGTTCCTTTTATTCATCGGNAGCCCCTGGGCATTCAAAGCCCAGGGCGATTAGAAGAAAAATAACTCGGATCCCCTTAAATGGGCGATCCGAGAACTGCAATATCCAAGCCCCTGGTAGTTTTAAAACCTCAGGGCGAATATCGAGGAATTAACTCGAATCTTCTTAAGTGGGCGATCCGAGAATTATAGTATTGAAGGAAGACACTCCCTTCTGAACTCATGCTTCAATAAAGTCATGGGCGAGTAAACGCTCGTGGTGAATGAACTTAGGATCACAGATCCTAACTTCGTKATACCGGAGTCTCGGAAACATTCCTCAACCTTAGAAAAAATGCTGCCAAAGTACAGAAATACTTTGTTGTCAGGAAGTATACCGTAATTTATACGGTATAAATAACTAATCCGTATTAGGCCTGTTTAAGGAATACTCCTTTATGGGCCTGAAATACGTGAACAGTGAAAGCCCAAGTTCAGGGTTTATATATTTGGTGTCATTTATCGGATTCGAAGTCTTTATTCATATACTTTGAACTTTTGCACGTATACTAAAAATATGATAATCATTAAGTATGAACGCTCTTTGGCGACTAAGAACGAATCGGGACTCAGTCAAACTTAATAAGCTTTAACCAAGTAACTACGCCTGTTCATAGGCGATTCAAAATGTCACATAAGCAAGATGCACCCTTGGCGTTTAGGGGAAATACACTGGGCGATCCGTTAATTAGTGTCAAAAATGACCTCATGGGCTTATGTTAGGCGCTGCCAATGAGTAACTATGAATAGCCTTTAATAGGCGATCCGAAAAGCAGATAATAATTATATCCGTATTTRCGGAAATAACAATTGAGCCAGAGATACCCTTTAATGGGCGATCCGGGAAATGAATAATTTTCAACATAATAACCACTTAAGGATGCTCCTTAATGGGCGATCCGTGAAATAGAGAAAAATCATTTCCAGGAAAATGCTAAGGTTTAAGATGCCTTTAAATGGGCGATCCGTAAACTGAGAATAATTATTTTCCGGATTTCCGAAAATGACGAATAAAGCCAAGGATGCCCTTAAATGGGCGATCCGAGAAATGGAGAATAACTCCTATCAAAGGAACAATTAAGCCAAGGACGCCCTTAAATGGGCGATCCGTGAAAAGCTTATAATGCAAAAGGTATTTTTAGAAATCTGCCAGGGGGAGGTAGTATCTTGTCATCAAGCCTGTACCTTAAACGCCCCTGACAGTCTTTATTATTGCACTTTGATTACATCATTGTTATTTATTTACATAACCAATCACTTGTTCAGAACAGTGTATAACAGTAGTGAGTAGTATGCCCCTACAGTGATGTGATCAAATGAAAAAACGCCGTAGATTGTCCGCATTCCACGGGCGTGGCAAAGGACTACCCTCAGAATCTGCAAGCCTGAAGGTGCCAGGGCGAATGACCTCAGTTACTTGATATGGTCCTTCCCAGTTAGGGGTCAACTTCCCCATCCMTAAATCCTTGCCAGTACTTTCAACCTTTCGCAACACCCAATCGCCTTGGCAAAATTGGCGGGGTCGCACACGGTTATTGAAGTACCTAGCAATCTTCTGCTTGTAGCAAATGGACTGGAGAAGGGCGTTTCCGCGCATTTCAGGCAACAAATCCAGATCCACCTTCTTAGAGTCTTCATTAGCCCCATGATTGTAGTAGGTAATTCTGGGTGAAGAGGCGCCCACCTCCACAGGTAACACAGCTTCACTCCCATACACCAAGGAGAAAGGCGTGTGGCCAGTGGACTCCTTCGTTGTTGTCCTGGCGGACCAGAGAACTCCAGGGAGCTCGTCTAGCCAAGACCCTTTAGCCCCTTCTAGTTTGGTTTTTAGGCCCCGCAAAATCACCTTATTTGCAGCTTCTGCTTGACCGTTGGTTTGTGGTCGGCATATGGCTGTAAACTTTGCCCGTATACCGAATTGCTCACAATATCGTCGAGTGGACTCACTCTCGAATTGCCTTCCATTATCGGCGATTAGCGCCCTTGGTATTCCAAAACGAGTAATAATGTTTCGCCAGATAAACTGTTGGATCTGCTTCTCAGAAATGGTAGCCAACGGTTCTGCTTCAATCCATTTGGTGAAATATGAAATAGTCAAATGCGACTATTAAGAACATTTATACTTAGGGAAAAAACCGAAGTGATATCTGGTCATGTCCTCTCCCAAAGTCAGTGTTCCAAGTACAACTATGTTCGATTCCTTCTGCAGCATTGCGGCCCCATTGATCGACAAAGGTACGCTCTTGTAGAGTTTCGAAGGTATTACGCAGCCACAAGATCTTGTGGCGATTGGGAGTGCGAATGGCACCGTACTGCATTGCAATATCCACACTTTCACACACTATTCCTCAGATGACAGAGACTCTTCTTGGGCGTAGCATGCCTTTAGACATGCGACCGCCGTAATATAAACTTACTCAGACCGACCATAGAAGCCTTTAGGCCCTGACTCAAGATACTAAAGCTCTCTTGATGACGTTCCATGCAAGCCTCGCTCGCTGTATCCCTCTGCGGCACGCAATAAATAACCGCCTCCTGAGTCTGCGTAGACACAATCCTTAACCCAAAACGGTTGGTAAATATCAGATATTGACTGAGTGAATGGATCTGTTTGACCAACGTGTTCAGCCATCGTGCTCAGAATACGCAGCCGGATCTTTACGTGTTTATCGAACGCCAACTCTGGATACCTGATTTGATTTACAATCGCGAGTTTGATGGAGTCATCTACCTTCGACCCATTACCTTCAAACTAGCATGATGATCGTCAGGTACACAATCCAGGTATCGCACATCTGAGTCCGTTCAACACACCAGGTCTAGGAGTCATTTTTATCAATCTTGTACTTTCATATGGCACCTGCCATCCACACACGGTAAATATGTGCGGGGACTGGTTGTTTTCTGCAGATATATCGTCTGGTCTCAATGGCGGCAGATAAGACTGACTCAGCTTTGCATGATCTCGTGATCGATGGAGGATGTGTCGATGAATGCTAAGCGGGCTTCAAATAAGTCTCTCTACTCTAGAGCAGCAAAGGTCACTCTTATACACAGTACCCTGGTTTCGAGTGCAACTATCTGTCCTATACTCGCCATTCAAGACTACTCCGTTGAACTGGCTACCACAACAAGATTGAGAATCCATTTCACCAAAATTCTTTTAGCCCCCGCAGCCAGGTTCAACCAGTTTGAAGACAGGCTCCGCAGTATACCTGCCTCGAGACTCTGACTCATTTATCTTTTCCGAATTCCGCGCTATGAACAACGCAAGATTGGACGACGTATTTCGGGCGTACATCCAGATCGCTTCGCAAATAGCAGGTCAGTTTGTGGATCAAAATACAGCCCACACCTCGTCCTCCTTCGGTAGATAGTGGATGATCCAGTACGAAGCAAGCATTCCCGAAGGATTTCAAACTGAGTGGAGGCGTTTTCAGGAGCTAAAGCCAAAGCTATCTAAGTTACACTGCGAATGATTGAAGGATCGGCCTCTACGGCCAGAGCCTTAACGTCTGCCTTCGGGTCATTAGGAACTTTTTCCAAACCCAATCAGTCTGCCAACCCATCGGGCCACATTACAGTCAGTTCGCTGCTGGAGAAAAATGAATTTACCGCTCTCATGTTCAACTGATCTCTTCTCGTATTCGTTTGTGTGTTCCTTATTGTGAGCAAGAAACTGTATTTGGTGCGGGCATGAAATAAGTCAATACTTTTCTGCTCTTGCAGTTGATTCTGCACCGCAAGAGCGGACAAGGCCCCAATAACACACCTGAGTGTACATCCATTTTTCATATGTTGTTGAGACCATTGACTACTATGAAGTGTCAGCTGCGCACCTTGATAATCGACGCATGGACTAAATCTCAAACCAAAGTTTACAAAACGAAGTAGTAACGCCCCTGGTAATGCAATGGCTTATGGGCACCTATTTACTAATCTGAATACTATCAACCTCTCGGCGACCAAAACAGCACTTATAGCATAATCTAAACCCAAGTAAACGTACAAGGTTTTCGGGCATTGGTGATACCAACTTTGTATCTCCTGATAGATGCTTCTTTAGCTCCTGAAACGCCACTTCTGCTTCTTCATCCCACTTGAACGTGACCTTTTCAAGGTCAAAAAACGCCAAAACCTTATCAGGCGATTTAGACAGAAACGTCCCAGTGCCATGCAAACCTTAACCGATTGAACCTCCTTTACACTCCGGATTGCATGTCCAAAACCGCTTGAATTTTGTCTGGTTCCCTCTATTCCCCGTTCATCTACTAGAATCCCAACATTGCGCCATGAACGCTAAAAACACACTTCTTCGGTTCGGCGCATATTGAATCCTTAGAATCAATGTTTCCTGAGATCAGCAATCAATGGTCAATGATTTACTCTTAACAATCATATCATCAACGTAACTCGATATTTGGCCAATCGACCGTCAAATCTGATTTACCAACCTTGATAGGTGGCCCCGGGTTTAAGCCGAAGGGCATCACTATAAAATAAACTTTAAAACGGTCCTTTACCACGATCTGATGCCTGATACCTATTCCGCCTAATGCGCTAAGAATCTTATCTATCTCTTGAGGAACATCAGGCGATACTTACCGTCCCTATGAACCACTAAACACAATATCGATGTACGGCTATGACACCTCTTAATGCCCTTAAGAACCAATGCATACCTTAAAAACTTAATAAAAGTCCTATCACTCTTTAGGCGATTAAAGAGCAAAATAAAGAGCATCGGACCACCTATTATCGAAGGTCCGTGAAATCAACACACATTCGCCACGTACCATTGGTTTCTTGACCAGAACAACGTTGCAACCAATCGATACTACACTCTCGAATGAAGCCAGCTGTCCAACAACTTCTTGACTAGCGGCTGCCGCCAAACATCTTCTCGCCCCTGATGTCGCAATTTTTGCTTCACGGTTTATAACCATCTTGATGCTAAGCTTGTGTTGCATCACTTGGGAGAGATCCCTGGCATTCATTTACCGTAAAAGCGAAAATGTCTCGTACTCTTTAAGAATATTGAGTATTCTTCCTTCAATCCTTTGTCCAAGTTAGCCCCTACTCTGACTGTTGAGAGGTCATCGTCAATCGCCACTTCCTCATGGGAATCTAAGGTTTTGGACGCCCATACCTCTTGGATTATCAGCCAGTACACATCCATTGTGCTGTCAAATCTGGTTCCGACTCCTTCCCTTCTTGCCACCGGATGGCTTTCTTCAACCGTCGCCCCTCGAAGGCTATTAATATAGCATTCTCTGGCTGACCTCGATCGCCATATAATTTTCCAACTTCCATTGTCCGTCTCAAACTGCAACAGGAGTTGATAAGTCGATATTGCCGCCTTGACTTGATTCAGCAATGTGCCGCCACAATAGATAATATTTATATGCAAAGGCAAATCTACAACAATAAACCTGACCATTCAATATATCTATTTGCAACCTTTATCCTCTGACGGCCCTATAGCCAACCAGGCAAACGAATTGTTGCCCCTCGGATATCATAACCGACTAAGAACTTCCACCGAATGATCACGTCGATACCAGGTCTAGTAGATCCCATAGTCCGAACTTGATTTCACAGTTTGATCATTTAACTTCATATTATTAATATCAATGGAGCTTTGCCAGAATCGACACTAAACAACCTGCGGCCGAACCTTTAGCATTGCAGATCCTTAATTTCTACTACCAATGGATCTCATGAGTAACATAAATGGTGATGATCTTGTTGTCAAAACCATAATTAAACGCCACTAAGTTTTAAAACTGGTGAAAAACACCTACCTATAAAAGTACAATAACTAAGATCAACATTATGATTATAAAGATTCATGAACATAATGTTGACTCCATCCTCTCAACCTTCCTGTGCTGGACCGCCCCCGAGGAACTTAAAAACCTCCCCTACTAATACCTACTGACTCCCACCACTAGACTAACAGATGACTATTCGTACCAGATATGAATCTACATGCTTCCTTAGTATTTCTCTTATTTAAGATAACATCTACATGTTATATCCAAATCATCTTTGCTAGAGCCTTGAGCAAGTGCTCTCTCAAACTATCGATAACAATTAATTCTGAGTTAAAAACAAAAGCTATGCTCGCACACGTCTCTAGGTAGGTGGATATTTCACATCACAATAAATTCTATGTTGTTCCTTACTAATCCTTATGCATCCATCAAACGGTGCCTGGACTGTCGGCTTTGAGGAGACTTTAACTCTCAATTTAAAATAATATCCAAGAGAGTACAATTTCTCTATCTAGCTTGACCTTGTTGACCTCGGCCGTAACAACGCCCTTTATAAATCAGCGTTGCTTTCGCGTGCTTCATTGATCGCCATCAGATTCGATATCTCTTCGATCCGCCACCCGTCCTCGATCGCCCCCCTGTTTATCATTGAATCTCTGTCGTTATCCGTACCTTCCACATTCTTGTGCTGCGTTCGAAACAACGTAGGATCGCTATTATTCCTCTGAGGCTCGCAATTAATATGACAACGGTTGTGCCATTGTCCATGAACATCGAACTAAATATAACTTTGCGCGCAACATCTCTTGTATCATACAAAATACTGACTTGGGCACACCCAAGTGAGAACGTCAAAATAGCCAATACACAGTTTCGCAACAGTTGCTATCACAAAATAAGCCAAGACAGGGTCTCTTCCAAATTGAATACTAATCATTCTGCAAAGACTCCCTACGTGATAAAATACAGACTGTCTCATCATAATATTTATATCTCTACAAAAAGCGTTCTGCCCACCTAAGGCTACCGTGTTTGCAGCGTCATAGATTGAAAGGTCTAGTTAAACCGAGTGGGCTCAGTTCGCGTCAATCGTCTGTTTGTCCCTGCTGCATGACTGTCGGCGGAAACAAACGCTTCGCTCAAAACCAGTGATAATATCTAAACGTCCGTATAGAACCGCGTTAGGGAATTCTGCCTTTTATTCTGTTGTCGCTATTATTAAGAGCCATGCTATTACGCACAATTCACGTCTTTCCAAAGCTTCGTAGAAAGAATTAACACCAACTACAAAAAATCACATCTCTCACTTCAACGTATTGACCACGATTCCCCAACTAATTTCGAGGTTGCCCTTCAATATTTATCTCTTTGTCCCCCACCATATGATACAAATCCTAGATCAGTTAAGTTCCGTCCAAACCAAAAGTACCGTCCATTTATTTTCAGGATTGGAATCTGTGATCATTCCTCCTAAATGTCCACCGCACTTTTCCAAAGAGTAATCTCTTCCACCTAAACTGGAAAGGGCGCTTGTTTTACCGAGAGAAAACAATGAAGAATTCCCACCTTAGGAACACTCTCTGCACAGTTTCTGAGGTTACTTCTTCCGATCTAGCTCTCCCTGAACGCCTATGCCTCCTGGATGGGCCGTTGCAGTAGTCCGTCTGAAGTTGAGTGAGCGACGTGTTGAATGTCGGTCGTGTGGCGAACGCCTTGTGGCGATCGCGTGCTGACGAACGCCGAGCAGTTGAGCGAGACCTACCATAGAAGCGAACAAGCGTTGTATCCTCCAAGTGTTCTTCACACCCCTCTCGTCTGCTCGCTAGACTGCAGTTGTAACCTTTTATCTGTTCCTAACTAATCCTAGGCAATCAACGGAAAAGCACTAACATCTGTGTCTGCATTTCACTAACAAGAGTGTTCATCCCAGCCATGACTTTAGCTTCAGGCTCGAAGCAGGACTGTACTGAGGGAACACATAACTCACGCGAATCGTACCGATCGAACTGGTCGCCTTGATGTCGCTATTAGCAGTTCGGCGAAGCGAGGAGATTAGTACCCTCACTTAGAAAACTGACCGCCCCTTGCAGAGTCCAACGAAACGCAGCCGGGCAAAAGGTTGTTAGACCCATGGCTTGAGACACCCTCACATATCTCATCCTTCTCGGAAACGGCTAGCATACCTTCCTCCAGAACTACGTCACCAATGCTGGGTGTGTGCGCTACTCATGCCATCTGGGACTGGACACAGCAGATATATCATGTGGTCCTGACCCTTCCCCTTGCGGATCCGCGTATGATAGCAATTGCCCCCAATCTCATCATCAAATCAATCGGGATAAGTACTTGGCACGCCTTGATCCTGCACGGGGTTATTCTGCTCAGAATGACCCAAGCAGCGACATTCGCAACAATACAAGCAAAAGATTGCATACTAGAAAACTCCCCAAACCTTAATATCAAGTAGCACTAACTGATGGTCAAACTTTTATGCCTGCAACACTTCATCAGCCATCTCTAAAGTCTTCGCCACACCTTCTTGAGTCAACTATGCCCGGAATCAACTGTCTTGCCAGTTTCCACTTGAGTATGCTCATGAACCTACCTTCCAAAATATTTCTGGCATTCTCCGACGTTTCTTCCTCGAGATTCTTCAGCGGCCCGATCTCCGGCCCAACTAAGCTCTTGCGTGTATCTTTTCTCTCTCTTATCGTGTCCTGGTTACTTCTTCGGATAATCCTCGTTGATCCCCCCACAGACTTTCTCTCATGCTCAATATAGTTCCACCAAAGCTTCAAAGATCCTAAAACTACCACAGAAATGAGGGAATTCTAAAGATACAGTCTCATCTGATCCTGCTTTGATTCTTTGTGACTGTGGCCGAACAATCCCCTGCTTCTATGAACCTAATTTGTCGAGCCCGGCTCTGTGTATCCTTAGCCAGATCATGCATGTTCCGCCCGATGTGTTGACAGTAGCAAACAGAGGTATCGAGGCCCCAGGTTGGGTGCTCCTACCCTCCGGCCACCCCTCTCAGATGCGTACTTAAGTCAGCTATAAGAATGCAAGGAAAGGGAAAAGAATATAGAAAATTCTATGACTATTAGAAGACGTTAGAACTGCCTTTTGCACTTGTTTTATGTAAAGTCCATTGAGATATGAGTACAGTCGTGTGTAATTTGATACAAGCTTCCTATTATAGACGAATAGGAGGGCAACTTGGTAATTCTATCCTGACTCAGAAAGATCTAGAAGGCTTTCTAACGTGAATCTGTAAGAAAGATCTGATTAAGGAAGCTTACCCGTTTGACGACCTGAATCCTTTCCTTTAACACAAGCTCCGAGTACAGTTAATGCGAGACAACTTAACTCTAATAACGGGTTAAGCATGGCCAGTGGGCAATAGGAGCAATCTACCGCAAGTTAACATAATTTGGGCCTGAACAAAGTAATCCACCTATTATTTACCCGTAACTTCATGTCCCTGTTTACCTCAATTAAATAGCTTATTGATCATAGCGTGGGAGAAAAGGAGTGACAGATTAGCATCTAGCAACATAATTAGGAAGGATTACACCAACTATATTAGGATTTCCACTAATATACACCTCCCTTTGAAATGTGAGAGCTTACCAAACCGCATTTCTTATGCAACCTAATACATGTAACACAACCCAAATTAAACCCATGCGCATAAGGAAGCTACAGTTTTAAAGCCTCTAGCAGATTCCCTTCTTCATTTGGCAGCACTCCTCGTGCAATGAAAACCCCTAATCCTATGTTTGCCTAACAAACACAATATCATCTAGCTGATTGAAGCGTTCACCACCTTCATCGTCATTCAACTACCCGTAGCCTAGGCTTTTATTCCTATTGCCAATTAATTATTTAATTCACTCATCTATGAACAGTACTCTAACACTCAGTCCAAAAATCCAACCAGATACCGACGCTCTTTAGACCAACCTAAACCACCCCCAAGCATCGCAAACACAGATGCCTCAGACGATTCGATCAAGCACACAAACCCTCACGAAGCCGCGAGGCGAAGAGCAGAAAAATGAGATCACTGATTCCTCTTCTTAGCTCACCATAATAACCGTTCTAGCGCTGATTCGATCATTTCCACCAGCATAAAATTGCTCTCAGGCACGACGCCCGCGATCAAGGTGGCTTAAAGCAGCAACCTTCTATCCTATTTACAGAAAGCGAATATATGACAACATGATGACTCAAATACTTGTAAAAGGAATTATATTAACTATCACAATCAACAAAAATGAATCACATCTGTATCCTAACAACTCCAAATACCGATGGACATTAGAACTGTGCAGTGACTGGCCATTCATTAAGTTCGAAACCAGTACTTACTATCACAAAGGATGATATTAGTAGGAGTTGCGAAGAGATGAACTAAAAATTGTATTCACTACTCAGAGATGGACAGCTGCGTAATCAAAATCTTAAACTAAAA
Organism: Bassia scoparia; assembly: GCA_008642245.1. NCBI lineage: Eukaryota > Viridiplantae > Streptophyta > Magnoliopsida > Caryophyllales > Amaranthaceae > Bassia > Bassia scoparia. Next base: position 109,824 of record SNQN01000477.1, read on the forward strand.
TATCTGATGCCCGATAGTGGCCAGCAGTACATTGGGTAGAGAAGGGGTAAGCGTTAGGAAAAAACAAAGTAGTTGCGTGAGCTTGGCGCAGTTCTATATGGAAGAGAAGGGCATAGTTCCTTGAATTCTTTTTCAGCTCATCATATTTTGATGTGGAGGTGCATATAGTGAATGCTTGTAGCTGAGATTCACAGGTTGCTATAGCTTTCCAAGAGAGCGGAAGTAAGTTTATAGACTTGAGTGAAACTAAGGTTCCACACATCTTCAGCATGCGACGAACCCCATTCGAAGGCCTTATTGGATTTGTGAGGAGGGTGACTGGAAATTTTGATTGTTAGTGGGCCCATTGAGAAAAAAAAATACAAAGCGGGAAATGCAATAAGCTTTAATTTATGCTTTAGAGCATCACAACCTTCTTCGAGAGAGGCATCTGATTCAGTGTGACTGTGTGGACTTTAAATATACTTAGGCTAACCCCTTCACTTGGAATTTAATAACAGGCGGGAGAGACAT
>SNQN01000477.1:110361-146056 GCA_008642245.1 Bassia scoparia
CAGTCAGAGGGCCCAGGGGGTGTTCCCTGGGGACCACCTCCGATGCTTAAGTCAGCAAAAGAAGGAAAGAGAAAAGAAAGAGAATCTGAGAATTAAAGAGAGAAAGTACTTGTTTTTTATGTAAAGTCTCAGAATGAGTAAGTGTGTGTAATTTGATACCAAGCTTCCTATTTATAGACAAATAGGAGGGCAACTTGGTAATTCTATCCTGACTCAGAAAGATCTAGAAGGCTTTCTAACTGAATTCTGTTAGAAAGCTTCTTAAGGAAGCTTTACCTGTTTGACCTGGTCAACCAAGTCAGTAATGGCATACTCGTAATAACGGTTAATGGGCCAGGCCCAATACATAGTGGGCTGGAACAAATATATCTAGTTGTATTGTTGTAGTTTACAACTCATTATATTTATTGATTAGCTGAGAAAGAGTACAGAGCATGCCAGCAACATAAATTAGGATGGGAACTAACATTAATTTCCAATATATACTCCCTTGAAGAAGGCCACCATTTTTATGCAACCTTACATGTAACAAAAATTTAAATAAAACATGGGCAAAGATCAGTTTTAAAGCCTCTAGCAGATTCCCTTCATGAGCACTCCTCGTGAGAATACGCTAGTCTATGTTACAACCATAAAACTGATAGAAGTTCTCCACTTCATCTCTTCATCGTTAGGGCTTTTTATTTCCTTGCAATATATTTATATTCATTCATTATAAATATCTAATAGTCAAAATCCAAAATGAGCTTTTAACAGACTAAACACAAGACGCAAAGTTAGAATTGACAAGACAAACCTGTGCCATAAAGCGAGGAAGCATAATAATGAATATCCGTTCTAGTACTTGTGTTCCGCTTGATTCGATCATTTCCACAGAAATTGCCTGGAGTGGAAAAGGCACATCAATGCTCACCTAAACAAAGATATAACATGAGACAATTGGGTAAGAATTTTACTTAAGCTCAAATAACATATTACCTCAATGATGGCATTAGAAGTGAGCTGCTGCATTTCTTAATTGATCTACTTACTATCACAAGATATATTCAGTTGCAAGAAACAAAATTGTTTACTCATGAGATGGAACGTATAAAATCTAAACTAAAATTTGATGGGATAGTGGCGTTCAGTTGGGTAGGGTAAGGTAGAAAACGAAGTGGTGGCTTGGCCGTTTTATGGAAAGAGGAGTGGATAGTTTCCTTGAATTCTTTTTCAGCTCATCATATTGATGTGGAGGTGCATAGTAGTGATGCTTGTACTTGGAGATTCACAGGGTGCTATGGCTTTCCAGAGGAGGGGAATAAGTATAAGACTTGTGAACTAATTCAACATCTTGGTGAAGGGAATTCAAGGCCATGGATTTGTGGGGGTGACTGGAATTTGATGTTATGGGCCCATGAGAAACAAGGGGGTGCATAATTTAATTATGCTTTAGCTACAACTTTTCGAGAGGCTTTGATTCATGTGGCTTGGTGGACTTAAATTACTTAGGCTACCCCTTCACTTGGAATAATAACCAAGGGGGGGAGGCAAATTTACAAGAGACATTGGACAGGTTTGTAGCCACTCAGACTTGGAGGGATTTATATGGGGGGTGCTTTTGTGTCTCATCTTGAGAAAAGGCGCTCGTATCATCTCCCTTTGTGTCTTACACTACGACCGAAGGTGTCTGCTAATAAGCCAAGGAAAAAACGGAAACTTTTCCGTTTCTAGGAGTTGTGGCTCCGGGATGATACATGTGAGGAGGTGATTATGCAYGCTTGGGAAGAAGGCTCGGATGCCTTGGTGAATTTGGCTCGTACTTCACTTTGGTGATTTTCAAAAGGAAATGAAGGCTTGTTCACAACAGATGAAGGAGTTATGGAGGAGCCGCAAATGGATGATGTAATAGCAAAGATGAAAACAATTGACATGAGAATGGACGAATGGGAGGAAAGGGAGGAGGTTTATTGGCGACAAAGGAGTAGACAGGATTGGTTGAAACAAGGAGATAAGAATACGAGTTTCTACCATAATAAAACAAAGCAACGAAGGCAGCGGAATATCATAGAGAGCATTAAAGATGGGGCTGGTAATTTTTACGAAATAGAGGAGGAAATAATGGAGGTTTTTTCACAGCATTTTGAGACTCTTTTTTCAAGTGGAGGTGAGATGGAAGCCGAACCAATTTTATCTAAAGTCCAGCCGAAAATCTGACAGGCTTGTCGCGTACCTATCAAAAATACCTATTAAGACTTACCTGTAGCTAGTGGTAACAGGATCGTATCCACGAGGAAACAACAACTACTGATTAATTGAGTAAAAGCATCTAAACTAARAAAAGAAACGTTGGTTTGTGATTAAGAATAACTAAGACTAATGACAATGATTAATAGAAGGAATTAAACTATATAATTAAAGAATCTAGAGCTATGGTTCACTATAGCAGTAATTGACAACAAATTGGCATCAACAATTCATAACATGGCATAATCAAACAGGAWCAAAGCTCTCTCGAATCAATTYAACCATAGAACTACTCCTAACCGTATCTCTCGACCTAGGAAAGTCTCYTTCTACCTATTGATGTTGATCTTGTTCTAAGTCTCAATCGCTAGATCTAGAGACTTGTGACTAATCAGATTAAGCAATTAAGTCGGCCCTACGAAATTGATTAACATGAATAACAATCTAATAGGAATTTGATTAAAAGCCAAGCCATGAATTGAATCAACCAATTAATAATCAATCATATTGCTATAGATCCCCAATCGCTCTAGAAATTAGACTACTCACTCATTATTAAACTAAACATGATGATTGTAATTGGGAAAGACATATTCAAAGTAAAGAATAATTAAAAGCAATAATAAAACCTAGAATAATTGAAAGCAATAATCAAGAGCCTAAAACTAATTCAAAACAATAATCAAAGCATAACAATTAAAAGCAAAGAGAAAACAAATTAAAGAAGAAAATAATTACCAAAGAATGATTGCAATTGATGAATGAATCAATGATTTCTATTGAAAGTGCCAAAGTTAGGGTTCTTGACAATAATACGTAATTGGGGAATTTTTCTCTCCTTTGAATTAATGATGGAATAAAAGATAATAAAAGAATTAGGATTTCTATCCTCTTAAACATCAGAAATTTCCTAAATTAAACTAAGCTTGCTAAATTACAATCATGCCCTTCATTAAAAGCCAATTTAAAAACCAACTTAAGTGCAGAATCGGGCCTCGATCGGATCGGATCCAGTTTTGGCAGCAGAATCGTCCATCTTCTAGAAGCCATATCTCAAGCTCCGGTGGTCCAAATCACGCATGTGATCTATCAAATCGAAGCTCTCGAAGTATAGTTTCCAATGCAGCTGGAATCGCACCAATCCGACGAACGAAACATAAGTTATGGTCAAAAGAGTGAGCATGTATCAACTTCTTTGCGTCGCTCCACTCCTAGCTCCTTGCCACTTCTAATAAACTCCGTAGTGCTTGCAAATAAGCCCCGAAATCACTCCAAATAAATGGAAGCAACCTAAAACTTACTCAAACACTAAACAAACAACATTAGTAGCAAAGAGGGCCTTAAGAAGGCCAAAAACCATTCGATATAGCAAGAGAAATGGGAGAAAAACCATATAACAATACAATACATCAAAATCACAGAGGAAATGAAGGACATGTTACAACAACCTTTTTCCAGCAATGAGATTACAACAACACTTAAACAAATGCATCCGACGAAGGCTCCAGGGCCAGATGGTATGTGTGCTCTTTTTTTTATCAAAATTACTGGAATAAAATTGGCCCTGATGTAACTAATAAAGTGCTTGATTTTTTGAATGATAAGGATGACATAGGTACTATTAATTAGACTTACATTGCTCTAATCCCTAAGAAAAAAGTTTGTGAGTCTCCTGTTGATTATAGGCCTATAAGTCTTTGTAATGTCCTTTATAAATTGGTCTCCAAAGTCCTTGCTAATCGTCTTAAGAGTGCTCTGCCTTTTGTCATTAGTGAGTCCCGAAGTGGGTTTGTACCGGGTCGACTAATTACAGACAATATCTTGGTTGCTTATGAGTGCTTTCATTATCTGCGTAAGAAAAGGTCTGGGAAGGAAGGTTTCTTGGGTTTAAAATTGGACATGAGTAAAGCTTATGATAGGGTGGAATGGAGTTATTTGGAACACATGATGATTCATTTAGGTTTTCCTGCTAATATTGTGTCTCCTATTATGCAATGTGTGCGATCAGGCTCCTTTTCGATTCTCCTTAATGGTCAGCCGACTAGGCGTTTTCACCCTTCCAGAGGCTTGCGGCATGGGGATCCATTGTCTCCCTTTTTTTTATATGTGCTGAGGGTTTATCTATTTTGCTTCGAGAAGCCGAGGAAATGAAAAGCCTTCATGGTATTAAAATTGCTCGGAGAGCTCCTACTATATCTCACCTCTTTTTTGCAGATGATAGTCTGCTGTTGATGTAGGGATTTTATATCCCGTTTTAGAGTCTTTTTTCTTATTTATTCTCGTTGTTTTGAGTCATTTTCATTTCAATTTGAGTCCGTCTCCTCGATTTCTACTCCTAACCTTCTAACAACCGCTTTTAGCGTTTATGTCGCATTTTCCTCTCTTTTTGGTGTGATTTTCAGGTGTTCTTTTATCCCCCGCGATTCGGAGATGTTCGGGCACATTTCGAACCCACCTTGGTCATGTTTTGAAGCATTTTGGAGACTTTGGGAGGCTTTAGGCAACTTCAACTGAGCATAACTTTCAGCACGATGATCATTTTGAGGKGATTRTACTTGGATATGAAAGCTTGTTCCGTTAGCTTCGTAACGATATATTACATGCTCAGATCCGACAAGCAGAGTGAGAGTTATGATGTTTCGAAGGGTTGTTGTCCACTGAGTAGCGGCCTAGTACTGACCGCTACTTGACCCTTTCGACTTGTTTTGTGATTTCCTCCTAGTAGCTCCTTGTAGCGCCTAGTAGCGCCTAGCAGCGGCCTCTGTTTGCCGCTACTGCTCGCCTAGGTTGCACCAAAACGGATACGGGTACGGACACGGACACGGCACGGGTACAGGAAAACYTCAACTTAAAAATAGCGGACACGTGGACACGGGAATAGTAACATAATAAATATATTAAATTGAAGATAGTTTTACAAGCTTGCATTTAATATATGTAAATTAGCACTTTAACAATATCACTCTCATATAAAAATTGAAATAAGTTAGATGTACGCGATAAAAATGTTTAAATTTAGGTGAAACAAAATTAAATAAATCAAAAAATCAATCAAATAAGTGAAATAAATTAGCGAAGAGGTGTTCTTGGAGCACCTAAATGAGGAGAAAGAAGAACCCCTTCTATTGGTTTGGGTTAATTTAGTGAGTTTTGTAGGAGAATATGATATAATGGAGGTTAAGGTTTTAGATTAGAATAGGAGAAGACAAGTCTTGTTCTCGAAAACGTATCCGACACGTGTCCATCATGTTTCCTATCCGTGTTCGTGTGTCTAAAAATATAATAAAAAATTGGATAAGTCCTTTTTTGTGTCGCACACGGATTTACGCGTGTCCGAGGAGTGTCCGTTTCCGACACGTGTCCGACACGGGACACGCTACCTTGGCGAAGTGTCCGTGCTTCCTAGCAGCCCGCTATTGTCGCCTGGATTTATTTTTCGGGTTTTAGTTTATTTTCTTTTTGGGTTTTCTTTTGTTGGGGGATTGGTTTTTATTTTTTGTTTTCTTTTCCACTTGGTTTTACATTGTAATTTTTACACTTTCTCTCACTTCTTAACTCTTAGCTTAGTTGTTTTCTCTCTCCTCTCTTACTAGTAGTATTAGCTTTGTTTTGGCACTATTTCATTGATCTTCTTCAACTTTCTCTTGCAAATTGGAAGCTTTGTACTTGGATTCTTCAACTCTTCTTTTATAATCAAGCTCTAGTAACTTCTTTCTATCTCTTGCACTTATTTATTTAAATTTTCATTAAGTAATTCATGATTGGTAATTTCTAGGGTTTTATTGATTTTGTTTAGTTTTACTTGAAGTTTTAGATCTTGCTTAAAGTATGTTGATTATGTTTGTTTTTAGGTTTTTAAGCATGTGTGAGTAGTTAATTTCTAGGGTTTGGTGAAACCCTCAAATTTGCCATGGATTGCTAATTGTTTGTGGGGTTTTGATTCTTGTTGGAGTAAATTAGCCTTGTTTAAGGGGTTTACATGCTAGTTCTTGTGATTGATCACCACAAGTGCTTATTAATTAGTCTCCTTAATGAAGGATCGAGAGATGAAGTTAGGTAGTAGGCTCCCTTGGACTTGCTTGACTAAAAGACCATGAGAATTGAAATTTCTAGTCAAGGGAACATTGTTGTCACCATGTTTTTAGGTTTCAAGCTTGGTTTGTGAATTGTAACCATGAAAATAGGTTGTAATCCACGAAGTAGGCAATCCTTCTAGCTTGAGAGAGTAGTTAGGTGTCTTAGGTGACGTTCCGTAGTTGATCCCAACTTGAGTCAATTCCCCCTTGTTTGTTGCAATTCATTGATGAATTTGAGTGGTGTGGCCATTGCCCTAAACCTTTTTATCAAAGTAATTTGTTTAATCTTAATTCTAGCTCAAATCCTAGTTTAGTGACAAACAATTCTCAAAGCACTAGTTTGACTTAGCTTATTTAAACATTGATTTTTCGGTGGTTGATTCAACGCCTCTCATGGGTTCAACCCTTTCTTCCCCTTGCTACTAGTTAGTGAGACCTAGTTAGGTTTTATTATTTGATAGGTTGGCGACGCTCTATCAACTGTTCATACGTGCAAATGAGCAGGAAGTTGACAATGTTTTGGATATTTTTGTGACTTATGAAGCAGCTTCGGGCCAGAAACTGAATATGAAAAAAACAGAAGTGTCTTTCAGCCGAAATGATGATCCTAATAAGAATGAAATCCTTCGGATGAAGTTAACTTTTAAGGCGGTTGACACACATGAAAAATATTCAGGCCTTCCTACTTTCATCGGGAGTTCTAAAAAACTGGTTTTCAAATCAATTCAGGAGAGGGTTCTAAGGAAGCTAAAGGGGTGGAAGGAAGGTTTTTTGTCTCAAGTGGGTCGGGAAATTCTTATAAAGGRGGTGGCACAAGCTATTCCGACATACGCAATGCAATGTTTTACCATACCTAGCACTATTCTTAATGAATTGGAGAGGTTGTGTAGGAATTTCTTTTGGGGCCAAAGAAAGGAGGAGAGGAAAATCTCATGGATTGGCTGGGAGAGATTATACGCATCAAAGAAGGAAGGAGGTCTCGGCTAACGGAACCTACAAGCTTTTAACAAAGCAATGCTTGCTAAACAAGCATGGAGGATTCTCACAATGCCAACATCTCTTGTGGCTTTTGTCTTAAAATCCAAGTATTTTCCATCAACTGATATTCTGAAGGCTACGGTTAGGCCGGTAGCTAGTTACACGTGGAAATCAATTGCGTTGGCTAGAGATGTTCTATTAAAGGGAGCTAGGAAGTTACTAGGGGATGGGAGTAGTATTGCTCTGTGGGAGGATCCATGGGTTGCAAAACTCCCAAATTTTAATGTCCTCCCTACTACTCGTGTGGAGCAAGAAGGACCGCAACTAGTAAGGGATTTATTTCATGAAGGCCACTGGAACATTAATTTGCTCAAGGATTTATTTTCCAATTGGGAAGTCAAGGCTATATGTGATGAGGTCATCCCAGATTCACATTGTGCAGATCCTTGGACGTGGGTGCATAATAAGAAAGGGCTCTTTACAGTAAAGAGTGCTTACTACCTTGCTCTCGTTGATCGGAATATTGGTACAACTTCAGGTTCGAAGGATAAAAGACACAAAATTTGGAGAAAATTGTGGGATGCGTGTTTACCCCCTAAAATTCGTCTTTTCGGATGGAAAATGATGCATAATGGGGTGCCTACGTGCCAGAATTTGAAGAGGTGAGGAGTTGACTTGGATTCTAAGTGTGCAGTGTGTGGAGAGGAGGATGAAAGTGTGATGCATGCTCTGTTCCTTTATGTAGGGGCTCGAATGATTTGGGCAACTTCTGTGCTGCAATTAAAAGTGCAGGAGGTGCAGGGAGGGGGGGGGTCTGGGGTTGGCTGGAAATGTTGTTGTCGAAGTTTAAACATCAGGATTAGTGGAATAATTTCAGGGGATTGGCATGGCAGGTTTGGCTACGGAGGAACAAATGGTATTTGGATAAAACTTTGGTCCCTCTTATGACAGTTCAAGCGAGAAATCAAGGCTTGATTGGCGAGTATGAGCTGGGGCAGAGTGCTGCAACATGGCAGGTGGGGAGTCCCTCGGTGGTTGCCTCGGCTTGGCAAGCTCCTCAGCAGGGGCTGCTCAAGGCGAACAGTGACGCGGCTCTATTTCGAGAGGGTGGTGTTGGGCTCGGAGGGGTGGTCCGGGACTGTACGAGAGAGGTGCTTTTGGCTGTGTGTGATATAACTTCCATGGAGGCCAATGTTGATGTTGCAGAAGCCTTGGCAATGCGTTTGCTTGTCAAGGTTGCTTGGGAGTCAGGATTGCGTTCTTTAATTCTTGAGAGTGATAATGTCAAGCTTTACAATGCTCTGCACGGTGGGCAAGCTGACTCTTCCAGCTTTGGAAGAGTTGTGATGGATATTTTGTCTTATCGCCATGTTTGTAACACCCTTTCCTTTTCTATAGTTCGTAGGACAGGTAATGGTGTGGCACATATGCTAGCCCAACGTATTCGTGTTTATGGCTCGAGTGTGGCTGGAAGAAATTCCAGATGAATTTATTTCGGTTGTAAACTCTGATTTGATTTAATTTTATCTTTGGTGTTTTCCCGTCAAAAAAAAGAAGATGAATAATTTTGCTTATTAATTCTCAAAATAATCTCATATCTCATAATAATCAGCCAAATATCATTGTATGAGAAACTTTTTTATGATATACATGAAAACTCATAATAATTTGGACTACTTAACAAATGAATGATCAGAATCATGAGATGATTGAGATGAGGATATCAACTTTGATTGACCGGACTACAGTTGTACGCTTGTTTCTTACTTTTTATTTATTTTTATTTTTATAAAATTCATGCCCAGAGCCCATTACTTCATAACTTCCAAAAGGGACCCTGGGTCGTCGCCCCTCCTACCCTGACCCAAATAGGGTCCTGACAATGCAGGCATCTGCGTGCATTTCTTACCTTGTATATATAATGTATGAGAGTTTATTTAGCCATCATAAGTGTAGTGGCGAAACATGAGAAACTTATACTTGTATGATACAAGAACAAAAATGGAAATTAAAATAAAAAATATCGAAGATAATTGGGGTAGTATTATAGCATTTAGGGACCGGTTGTGGCGGTAGAAAAATTAGTATGGAACTTCCATTGATAACCATGTAAGTTTAGCTTTTCCCAATATAATAACCACGAGTTTTTTTATAATCTCAAAAAAGACCATGCATCTACTTCTTGTTATTTTTCGAATGTAACATTATTTATCTAATCTCATTCTGTTATTTAACAATGAAAATTAACCCTAATGAAGTCTTAATTAATACTAATAATTAGTTACCCTAATTGTCTAACTTCAATTAATTCGGTTTTGATCCTCCTTTATTCACTATTATTTCTCTCTCGGTGGCTTTCGAGGTGGAAGTTTGGTGGTGGTGGGCTTGTAGCTTTGGCGGGGGTTGATAATTTTAAAATTTTGCCTTTCACATATTATTTCATTATAATTTATATAGAGCTATCTTTGTTAGCTGCGAAGTACAGCACTAGTGTAATAGAGTAGTAACTACTAACTAGTAATGAAGAATTTTAAATGAAGAGAGAGTATGCATCAAAAGCATGTAGGTAAAAAGGGTGTAATGCCAGAGAACTTTCAAGGGGTTTGGTTGAAAATGGATAGTTGACATGATGTTATACAACTTGATCTTTTTAGTTTATTTGAAGTCATGCTTGTATTTCTTGTTATTGCTTCTTTGATTTGATTAGCCTTTTTTTTCAATATATTGTTTGTGCCACTTACTTAACCTTTGGTCTCTTTGCTTCATCATCATCATCTCAAAAGGGTGCATTTTAACGTGTGATTTTTACTATAATTTGAGAATTATTTGTCTGATTTTTTGGGGAAATTAATGAATTTGATTGGAATGAGCGAGGGTGTTCATTGATTAACACGTGCCCCATTGAATGCACTGAATTATGTGAAAACTTGGTGGTGTTACTGTGTTAGTCCTAGGAGTAGAAGGGTTAGGGTTTTGAGCTAATGGACTAAACTAAATAGTCAAAACATATTTCATGTGTATTTATATGCTCACCATCAAATCACACCATATTTTGTGGTAATCAAATCAAGACCATTAAAGTGTGTTGTGTGTGCGTGTGGGAAATCAAGACTTGTCTAATCAAGTCAACGTAAGTCAAAGGACACGTAGATCATCAAAAATTAAAGCTAATTGTCTATTTTTGGAACATTTGGGCTTGCTTGCTTTGAAGTTGAACAGTATGATATAAAAAACATTGGTATAGTGGCACATTAGTACTATAGATTTTGGAAGTGTGAAATTTAAATAGGGTTAATTAGTTTTAATTCTTAAGGGAAATTTTTTTATGCAAATGAGCCAGGAGGACAACTTCATATTTACAAAGGGTGAATGTCGAGATATGATAATTCGAACCTCTATCGGCAAGGATACATGTGGGGTTGATGTTACTGCTCCAAACCTCACTATACAAAGGAATTGGGCCCAAACACTTATGATTTAAAAAAAATGATTATATTTTGTAGTAAACAAAATTCCCCAACATCAAACATATTAGTTTCAGACGACCAGACTTCCAGTATTCTTTAGCCATTACGATCCACTTTGCTACTTGTTAATGCTAGTGACTAGAGTACTATTTGAGTAGTCTAGAAGCTAACTAGGCATCTTTCATCAAACAGTAAATACTTTGTAATAAATAATGGAGTAATACTTACATGGTTTTAAACACGTACAAGACCGGAAAATATCTAGTTTATATAGGATATGAATTTAAGAGAGATATATAGTGGCAAACTAGTGAATATTTACAACTTTAGCCCATATTTTATTTGGATAACCTCAATTACTATAAAGGAAAAATCACAAGTTTGCCACTATACATACCTCTTAAATCTATATCCTATATGGACTAGATGATAGTCAGACCATGGTGAATACCATCACTCAAAGTCTCAAATTCAATCTATCCAAATTTGAATCCCAAAGTCAAACTACCACTACGTACCCTTTTCTCCCAAATCTGATCAACCTTCATTCGAAAACCCTAGATCGCCAATGATGGCTCGAGCAAACAAATAAAATTGAGATAGATGAACCAAAAAAACAGATCAAAAATCAAACTAAAACAAATTGAAGAAGCTATTGTTGTTTGTATTCAAATTGACATTGTTGAGGTTTTGTTTGACCCTATTCCAAAATCAAACGAACCACCAAAATCTATTTCGGCCTTTTCAATTATCTAAGTTTTAAAAAATTGGATTGGGGGCTCCTGAGTTAGTGTTTATTGGTCTTTCTGACTTAGGATTTTTTTATTTAATGGTTTAGAGATTTAAAATTGATGGGAGAAAGGGAGAAATGATTTCCAATGTGTCATGGTGGTTAGAGGGCAAAGGGGCAATCGTGAGTGACATGTACGGTGGTGAGGAGGGAGAAGGGGCGGTGGAACACAGTTATGCTATGATTTTGGGACGTGGTTACATGGTGGTAGTTAGTGCCTCATTTACCCTAAACTAAGCTAATATGTGTTCTCTCCGTATCTGTTTATCTGCAATAATAATTGAGAATATATGTGAGAGATAAAATATTTATTGTTGCGGATAAATCGATACGGAGGGAGTAGTCATTAGGAAAATATGCATTGGATCGAGTCATGAAAACTAGGTTGTTGCAAAGGAATGCAAACGATTGTTACGAATAAACTATGACTGCAAAACAGCAAAAGTAGCACTGCACACACAAACATTGCATACATGATACATACTAGAAAATACTCTCAAGTTGCTCATACTCAAGATTTTCTGCACACACATACCATAAAAAGTTACACAAATGAGAGGGTTACACAAATTTAGGTCAAAGTGACAACCTTGCTTTGCTTTTGTTATAACAACACACACATACATTAGATAGAAACTTGCACTAGAACCATTTGCAAGGCCAAACACAGGTTTAATAGATAGGATAGATGTAATAAGTAGCCGAGTGAGTAGTCCTTATTTGGCATGCCATCCACCAGCAGCAGCAGCTCAGCTGAGCACCATTACATTCTATCCTGCAGGTTGGGTTGCATTGGTTGCACTCGGAATGCGAAGGGGATCTGCTGCTGCTGCTGGTAATCGAAGTCTCTCTGATCCTGTGGATTCGCCTGAGCACCACCATCGATCGCCATTTCTCTCATACTTTCGTTCAAGATTCCTTCATTTTCTCGCTTGTGCTGTTTAACATCAAATAAAGTTACCATGACGCTATAATATATCCAATATTACACTCATATAGTCATATCTGATTGATATGGTAAAATCCCATTTGATTCACTTGATGAATTTCCTAAAAAAAAAATGATGACAGAAAATCATAACTGTGAATTGTGATGCATATTTACTTCAGAAATGTAACATATAATAATAGATAGCCAGTCTCTTAATTACTTGATCAAGATTATTATTATTGTTGATAAACATATTTTCTGAATTCGAACCCTGTCTTAAATCTTAATTACTCGATCAAAATCATGGTGGATTGGTGGTACACAATGTATCTAGTAATAGTCACCCACTCACCCTTGAATTTCACAAGCATCACACATAATATATATTTAGTCCTCAAGAGATCTTAGCTTTACGAATACCTTACCAGCATGTAACAGAGCTGGTTGCCTTCGTCTTCGAGCAACTTTATCTGAAAGTTTTGAAGAAAAAATTTCAGTCTCAGAAGTCAGAACAATGCACAAATATTATGGTAAAGCTCGAAAAGATCAATAGAGATCGATTAGTACTACTGTACTAGTACTATAGAACTACTAGCATACATACAAGACCGGGAAAATTAAAATTATATTATTGTGAGTTGAGATTATTTATACATACTCTCTTCTCATACATCTTGTAGATATCCATCTGTTAAACAAGAGTAAAAATCATCAATATTAGTATAAGTATGTGGTAAAAAAAAATTAGTGTCATCATATGAAAAATCAATTCAATTATTAAAACAAGTATACTCTCATGGACTCATGTTAGGGTGCACCATTATTCATATAATCACCATTTACCAATACTGAACAAGTGCAAAACATTTTGTTAGTCCATTTTATATCCATAAACTAAAAGTTGGCTGAAAATAAATCAGCAGTTAAATAGCTACGAAAATTATGATTAGTAGATAATTAGTGACTGATTTTATATCCTCACTAAAATCTTTCGTTATGCATAAATGACCTCTTTCTTGCAGTGAGTGAGTCCGAAAATAAATAGAAATGAAATTAATGAAATATATATACTTGCCTGCCTGTCATTTACGAAGGATTTACCATTTTCAAGAACATCCTCGAGCCGTTGAAGCTCTGGAATTGGTAAAGAGCCAATGTCCTCCCCCTTCAAGTGCCTGTTTCGTTACATAATATTAGATCAAGTTAATTAATTAGTCAATCTTTTCTAATTTTCTTCCCTTTAATTTGTCATATTAGATACTCAAAGTTAGTTGATGTCTAGCTATATGATTAGAACACGATGAGATTACCTGAGTTCGATCCTCATATCGTCGTTTGCTTTTTTGACTCTTTCGATCTCATTTTTCAGATTCTGGAAGCACACATATTTTCATTCATCATGCCACAAAGGATATGTTAGTAAACATCATGAATCATAACCATTAATGCTATTACATAGGTAATTGCTTTAATTTGTTAAGCTAATAGTTGTAATCTAACCCTTTCATAAATAATAGCATTTTTTTAGAATAAATACCTAGTTTTAAATTTATTTTTGCAAACCTACGTATTTAAGTAAAATAAATCTGAAAATAAGATTTATTTTCGAAAAAAATTCTCCAAACCTAGGTATTTATCCTAAAAAAAATTCCTAAATAATACTTTATTTTTGTAAATCATTTGAATACAATATTTTATAATCTCTATATATAAGCCAAGGGAGATATGATGTCCCCTATAAAATACTATAATACCCTAATTTAGCTTTTGTAATTTTTTTTAATTGAAATATTTCTCCTAATTTAATTACATATTAAAATTACCTTATCAATCAAAAATTCAAAATTTAATTGATTCATAAAAACAACTAAAAAAACACACATTCTTCCATTATCTTTAATTGTATCCATTGATTGATTATCAATTAAAATTTTCTCTAAATCATCAATTTAATTTATCAATCAACCATAAATTCCTTAATACCACATGCCAAAACATGATTAATTCCCTCTTTTCATCAACTTTATCATTGATTACCAATTAAAATTATTTTCTCAAAAACAACTTTTCAATCAATGAAAAAAAAAGTCCATTAATACAATATACAATAACATGATTAATTCCATTCATTTAAATGTCTAATTCATTAATCCACCAATTATAATGATAATTGATAAAAAATATTCTCATTAAAAATATTAAATTTCACTCCTTGATGGTTATAAATATCGATCTCATTGTTTTCTTTTATTTTACTAACAAACAATTCTTTTTCTCATCTTTTATTTCTTCTCTAATTCTATGATGTACAATTGTGTTTGTAACTATTTTCTTTTATATTTTTTCACTTTATTGTTTACAATTTTACAATTTTGCATGTATGTATTCGTTAGAAAATTTCACTTTAGTTTATTTTTTGCTCCCTTTTGTAATTTGCTTATCAATTTCATTGAGGTTAATATTTATTTTTCATCATTATGCCAACATGTTCATTTATATTTTTTTATAAGAGCAAAATTTATCATCATGATTCATATTTTTACCAATTAAAATTGAGCATTAAGTTTTAAAAAAACACCGCACGCATCGCGTGCAAATTAGGCTAGTAATAATTAAGTAAAGCCACCAAAAATTAATACGTATCAAATAAGGAGATCTCAAAGTTGTAAATTTTATTTTCTTTTTAATTATGTATCATATGCACAAGATTTTACAATTTAGGGTTAGCACTTAGGATTGGAAATCAATAGAGATGCAAATTAAAAAATTATTAGAAAAATACTGAAATTACTCTAATCTGTTAAAAAAATTGGTTTTTGGTTGGACATGAACAGATCTATGTAATAGCAATTTACAGAAATAAAATCAAGAGTATCCTTATTATAGATCTGTTCGAAGATGAATTTTCCTCTATTTTATATAATACTTAGTATTAATTTAATACTACAAAAACAAAAATCAGATCAAAGCCTAAAATAGATATTTTTTAAAAATGAGTTTGTTCAAATACATGTAATTTAAAATTAAAATTTTCGAACTCACTTCATGCTTTGCATCCCAAAGCGTGTGCTTTGAATTTTCCTGGTATTTTGCCAGAATATCTTCCACCCTTCAATGAAATAGCAAAAATTAATAAAAATATGGTAAAATAAAATAATTGAAAGAGGAGGAAGAAGAAGAGTACGTACGATGTAGAAGGGCTACAATAAGACTGCATTTTGCCATTGTTACCAAAGATAACAACAGAAACTTTAGCATCACAAAGAACTGTTATTTCTGCTGCTTTTTTGATGATTCCATTTCTTCTCTTTGAGTATGTCACTTGTCTGTTTGTTGTGTTTTCAATCCTCTTTATTTCAATCTTTCCTCTTCCCATCTTTTCTTTTGATAATGTTTTTAATCTCAATATGATGTTGTTGTTGTTGTTCTTAACTTCTTATGATATAAATATTCTTTGTTCTTTGCAATAGCTTGTATTTCATTCAAGTTGATGAGAGAAAGGAGGAGAAAGGAAGAAGAAAAGAAGTACAAGGAACTTTCAAGGGGAGGTGAGTAGGGTTTGGCTGAAAAAGGGTTGGTTGTGTTTTACAAGTGATACTTTTTTTGAGTTTAAGTGTTGAATTTCATTATTGATTTTGATGACATAATAAATTATTGTACCAGCTGTATTTGATTCTTTGATTAGGCCTTTGGATTGATAGTTTGTGTCATCTTGTTAACCGTTGGTCTCTTTACATAATTGTAATGTGTGAATGTGTGATTGATGTTGGTTTTATGTTCTATTCTTTTACTCAATCTGATCTTTTTGGTTTTACTCTATTATTTCTCAAAATGATGCTTGTGTCATATGCTTTCAGGATTGCTTAAAAGGTACCATATCATTTTTGTGATTTGGTAATATTGAGGAAGACCTAGTAGACCTCATTTGCCCTCTTATGCATATAGATTGAGTACCCAAGTTAATTAGGCTGACCAAAGTTATCTGAAAATTTAAAAATCCAATTCGTATAGTATTTGATTCGAAATTAAAATTTGAGTATTAATTTTTTGGATATCCAAAAAAGAATCAAATATTACATTTTTGATATCGGACGATATGCATGTGGAAAAACCAAGTGATGGGCGTTCCATCCATTATATTGCACTCTTTCACAAAATTTTAAAATATTTTATATTTCATTTTTCTAATATCTAAAATCAAATGTGACATATTCATAGTATTCGATCAAAAACGAACATTCTACAATTATATTAGGTATCTTAATTTTCGGATTTGAGATCGAGTATTTCATCCGTGCTTTGACCTATATATTCAAGTTTCTTTTGTTGCATTTTGGGTACTTGAACATAACATACACTCGTTAACTTCAATCATTTGTTTAATTTTTTTTAAAGAATTAAATGCACTAAAAAAAATCAACTACATAACCACTTTATCTATTTTACTAGCTACCACCTCCATGATTCCATATTTCCATCCCCACCGTACCCATCATATTCCGCCAACAATCATCTTTCCCATTTTGAAACCCAAAATCACCATCTACCCGCAAGCTCCATCACCAACAACAAAGTCCGATCCACTAAAATCACCACTCACCTAGACGGAAACCATCTTCAAAAGCATTGCCACCCTAACACTCCTTCGGAACCATCTATCATCTATCCCTAATTTAAAGTACATTAAATTAAATATATTCAAATTTAAAATTTAGTACACGCATTGCATGCGTGTCAAATTTCATTTTTATGTACTTGAATTGTTTTCTTTTTGTAATTTATTTTTTTTCTTAGAGGCTAATTAATCAAACAGAAACTACATACGTTACTAACTTTAATTTGAATATTTGTTAATTAACGAGCTCTTTAATCATAGTATGGCTAATATTTTAATTAAGCTCCTAGACTAAACCTGGCCTTGTCCATGAATACACTAGTATTTGATGCACGCGATGCGTGCTTGCATTATTTTTTAAAAAAAGTTTTTACGTTATGGGGGAAATCATATTTATATATCATAGGTTAATTAGTTGTAAACTACTATAAGCACGCGACGCGTGTGGTCAGTTTTAAAATTAAAATTAAGCAAATATGTAATTAGAAAAAAAATCATGTAATTTGGTATAGTTTCAAATTAACAATGGCGGTGAGTTATTATGATTTTCAAATTTTCGATGCAATTTTTTTCCTTTRAATTGAATCTTCCGACAAAGAGATTAAATGATTAATTACATTGACATACAAATAGTATTATTGAAATACATAATAAATTAATAGATATTTAATTCAATATGATTTTCAAAATAATTTGCATGCAATGATTAACTGATTCATGTAGGAAAAAAAATAGTATATGGTATTAATGTATTTATATTTGAATTACTAATTAATTAAACTTTTTTCAAAATAATTTGCAATGTTTAAGTGATTCAATGGAATAAATTAATCAATGTAATTAATGTATTTTTATTTGAATGTATTTACATCAATTAATTAAATTTTCTTTTTTATTTAGTACAAAAAAATAAAGAGAAATTATATATTTTAATTAAGGGCAATTAAGTCTTTTACATCATTAAGGGTATTTACGTCTTTTAATAGGGGGGACACCATTGCTCCCCCCTTGGCTTATATAATAGAGATAAGGTCCACAAATATACTACACATAGCCATTCTAACAAGTACCAACTATATATACATTTAATTTACTTTTATTCCATCAATGAAACTTTGTCTATGAATACATAAGAATAACATCCTCAAGAGTATGATTCTTCGTCTAGTGGATCGGAGCTTAGTGTTTATTACTTACCTATACTTAGTCTCCTTACATCTGCCTTTCAGGGCGAACACATGAAGGGTCAAAGGTGGCTATGCACCACCATCCACCGGCCACCCCCTCACTTCCCTCGCTAATACTAGATTTTCTTATCTATAAAAAGGATTTAATTTGATGCTAGCTATAACAATTCTTGTTAAATTTGTGTTATAGCCCTCTTTCATTTCTATCATTGTTATTTCATTATAAAATACTAACATAAAATTAGTCTCAAAATCTTATCAGGAGTGTATCGGGCTCCTACCCCCGTTAATCCTGGCTTCGGCCCATTGAATGATCACCTTGATGGAGTTGAGCAGCACACTCAAACATATACTAGAAAAATAGTCGATCGAATGTTGTTTGGAGATAACCTTTAAGGCATAAAAGATACACACAAATGACACATGTGABAGAGTTCCAAATAAGTTTAATTAGGTCAAAGTGATAACCTTGCTTTCATTGTTAAAATACACAAACATACAGGCTGGTTCGATAGAGCGAGATTGAGGATAGATATATATAGCTAAGCAGCCAATTAAGTGAGTAGTCCATAGCATGCAGCAGCAACTCATACAGCAGTTGAGCAAAATTACATCCTGTCCTGCAGGTTTGGTTGCATTGGTTGCACTCGGAATCCGAAGGGGATCTGCTGCTGGTAATGGAAGTCTCTCTGATCCTGTGGATTTGCGCCAACACCACCATCCCCCATCTCTCTTATGCTTCCGTCCATGATTTCACCATCATTTTCTAGCTTGTGCTGCTTATTAATATATATGATGCATTAAATTACATACATGAAGATATTCCATTTGATTCACTTGATCATTGCTGAAAAAAATGCCCTAGCCTATGTACAAGTARGTTTCAAAGTTTCAATAAAAATTGATGACAGAAAATAATCCAGAATCATAACTGAGCTGGGAAGCGAAATTATTAGGAAATTGTCGTAAATTAATGTTAATAACATATTTTATGAATTCTAACCCTCTTTTAATTCAATCAATCAATCAATCAATCATAGCCTTAATCCCATATGTGGGGTCGGCTAACATGAACCAAATGTGATGGGGGTACAACATACATCAATATAATAATAGTCACCCTTAAATAATTTCATCAACATCACACACATAATAGCTAGTAACAACTTACCAACATGTAACTCAGCTGGTTGCCTTCCTCTTCGAGCATCCTTATCTGAAAGTTTTGAACAAATATATAATTTCGATCACTCTCAGAAGAATACACAAAAATTTTGGTAACAAATTTCCCTCTAAAAGAGAATAGATTGATTAGTAAATAGTAAGATAGAACAATTGTACTACTCGTATTATATTAGACGAAAAACATTGGGAGCTAGTTGAGATTTATATATTACATACTTTCTTCTGGTACATGTTGTAAATATCCATCTGTCAAACAAGAATTAAAAACATCAAAATTAGTTTATGTAAGTAGTAAAATTTTTAGTGTAATCATAATCACCAATTCATCACCATTATTRATCTGTCAAACAAGTGCAAAACAAATTGTAGATATATATATTTCAAGTGACTCRGAAAATGAATGGAAATTAATCAGATATACTTGRCTGCCTGTCTTTTACGTAGGTTACACCATTCTCAAGAGCATCCTCAAGCCGCTGAAGCTCTGGAATCGGTAAAGAGCCAATGTCCTCTCCCTTCAAATGCCTATTTCGTTTCATAATAGATCAATAATGCATAAGATATCGAAATATATTTTTTCTTCTATAAATCTATAATTACTTATGATACAATAAAAACTTAATGGTTGARAATTTGATGTGTTTAAGGCTTTTTTTTCTGTAAAAATGAACTTTTAAAAGGTTTTTTAAAACAAATTTTCTTAAGTTGTCTGGCTATGTACAACATGATGAGATTACCTGAGTTCTATCTTCATATCATCATTTGCTTTTTTGACACTTTCGATCTCGTTTTTGAGATTCTGTAAGCTCATAAATTTCCATTCATCATGCCACAAAGGATATGTTAGTAACAACCTCATGAATCATAACCCGTCAATCCGTCATACAAGATACTTTGTGTATAATACTCCTTTACATAATTGTGTAAATCCACCAAAAAAAACCAAATAAGGAGACCTCAAATTTATATAATATACTCCAATTTGGACTCAAAAATTATAAGTAGTTTTTATTTATTTATTTATCAGAGGAAAATGATTTTAGATTTTCAATTTTAGGGTTAGGATGGAGTAGTACAGTAAACCAAAAAATCAAAAAATAATTGCAAAAAGAATCAAATTACTATAACTTTATTATTTTTAAAAAAAATTGGGCTTGCTTCCAAGATCTAAGTAATAATCAAATTATCAAGTGAAGGGGAAGAACAAAAACCAGCAGCATGTAAAATAACAAACATACTCCGTACAACAGATCTGAACTAGGGCAATTATATCTTTCCATTTTTGTCAAAATTACCATAAAACCATTGAATATAAGCTTGGAAATAAAATCAAGACCACCCTTTTTATAGATCTGTTCAAAGGATGAATTTTGCTATTTTTAATATTAAAAAAACGAAAATCAAAGCTTGAATTAAATACATAAAATTCATGAAACTTACTTCATGTTTTGCATCCCAAAGCATGGTCCCTTTATTTTTTTGGTATTCTGCCAGAATATCTTCCACCCTTGAATCAAACAACAAAACTTAATTAATTAAAACCCATTTACAAGTAATAATAATAAAAAGAAAACGAAATAAAGAGAAGAATAACAATTTAAAAAATAATTAGAAGAAGAATATAATTACGTACGTGGTAGAAGGACTGCAATAAGACTGCATTTTGCCATTGTTGCCAAAGATGACAACAGAAACTTTAGCATCACAAAGAACTGTTATTTCTGTTGCTTTTTTGATGATCCCATTTCTTCTCTTTGAGTATGTCACTTGCCTGTTTGTTGTGTTCTCAATCCTCTTTATCTCAATCTTTCCTCTTCCCATTTTTTCTCTTGATTATGTTTTTCCAATGTATTAATATTATTATTGTTTGTTTGTTGTTGATCTTATGATATACTGTAAAATGTAAATATTCTTTCTTCTTTCCTTGCATCAACTAGTCTTTTATTTAAGTTGATAAAGTGAGAAAGAAAGAAGAGGGAAACAAGTACAAGGAACTTTCGAAGGGTAGTAAGTAGGGTTTGGCTGAAAAAGGGTTAGTTGTGTTTTGACAAATGATACTTCTTTCTATCCATTATTATTAGAATAATATAATTGCAACTTTTGCAATTTACTACTACTTGTATCTAAAATCCCTCGTATAACTAGCATTTGAGTTTATATTTCTATAAAAACATAGTCACATGTATGTGAGTTTAATGTTTTTTGAATTGTCGCATTTTATTATAAACTAGTTTAGAACCCGTGCGGTGCACGGTATTTATTAATTCAGTACATACAATAATTTTTACTCGAACGGTTGCTTGTATAAGCGTATAATTCTTATTTTGATTGTCATGTTCTTTTTCAAAAGAATTATTTGTTCAATATAGAGGTGATCATGGGTCAGAACGGGGCTTGCATATGAAATTTGCCCATTAATCGGCCGGCCAGCGGGGCTTGAGTCGCCCTAAAATTTAGCCAAAGCCCGAAAAATTTAAAACGGCTTAGCAGGCTTTTCGGGCTTCTCGAGCCGACCCAAATTTAATTAAAGTTGCGTGATTTTTTTATGGCCAAAGCCCGCACAAAAATAGAAATCGCCCCGATCGGCTAGCGGGCGGCTCACTTTGATAAGCTCTAGTTCAATGTAATTGTTCTTGCACTCTTCAATCATGTATACTCCCTCTGTTCCTTAAAGAAGTTACCAGTCACTATTCATACGCTTCCCAATGCATGTTTTGTATCGTTATATCTTTAGTTTATATTTGTAAAAATTATAACAATTGAAATAATTAATGTATTCATCAACCCGAATCAAACAAGACCCCACATGACTATATATATTCTTATAAAATGATAGTTATTCACAAGATTCTTTCACTTGTGAATAGTCAAATAAACGTATATGTAGGAACTTTAAGAACGGAGGGAGTAACTTGAAATTGTTTCTTGCATTTGCTTAGAAGATTGATAGATGTATTTGTACGCTCAAATTCATTTTTCTAGGTTAGCTTATCTAATTTTTATTATTTACATGTAGATGTAGATAAAAAACGATATTTTAAATTTGATTTTATAATTAAATGAAAATACAATATTGTTATTGAAACACATTTTTCTAGTTATCTCGTAGTTTCAAGGAGATTTATCCACAGATTAATTGTATTTAAATTTAACGATATGTTATTATTTAATTTAATAAAGTTTGTAGCTTATGCTTATCTAGTTTTTTTTTTATTTTATTTAAGTGATTTTTAAATTTAATTTTGTATTTAAATTTAGCAATGATGTAGATAATCTTGTACGGAGTACTATAATTTAAATTAAAGAGTCTTTTAATTTGATTTACGGAGTAGTAATTTTAATTTAGTGTTTTCTAAATTTAAGTGTTTTTATTTGATTTTGTACTGTATTTAAATTCGGTGTAGTAATTTAATAATTTTACTTTAAGAGTTTTTTTAAAAATTTAAATTGGTATGTAGATATTTGTTTTTAAATTTGTTGTTTTTTTTGGTGAACAAATTATTCGATGTGAGTTTGACACATATGATAGGATGTTGTAATCAATGCATGAACTTCCTTCTATTTAGTATATAGTATTATTATATAGATGTAGATTTTTTACTGTAAAGATTTTGGTAATTTATAATGAAATATATTTACATTTAAAATTTTAAATTTTATTTTTTAATGTAGATTTTTTATTTTAATCAAAACATTTAGTATATAATTTGTGTAAAATTGTTACATGAATGTAGGATTTGTTACTCTAGAAGTTTTTTAATAATGAAATGTATTTAAATTAAAAATCTAATTGATTTAATTTTTTAATGTACTCCGTATGTATTATTTTTTAATCCATATTTTAGTACTCCGTATATAAAAAAATTGTTTGAAATTGTTACGTGCATAAGTAGTTTCTAGAAGACTTTTTTTTTTAAATAAATAAATAAATGATATTTAAGTGTTTTTTTTTAAATTGTAATGTATTTAAATTTAAATGTAATAGTTTATTTAATTTAATTGAAGTTTTTTTCAAAAATAAATTAATGAGTTGCTGACATCATTCGTGTGGTGTGAGGTTGACACGTGGACAGGATGATGTCATCATTGCATCATCATCATTCTGTTTTAGTATATAGTTATAGATTTATAATCCAGCTTCTATAATTTTAGGCAAAACATATGTATTGACAAGTGTAAAAATGGGAACGTTGGTATTAATACGGATTAGAGGAAGTATATAAATGAGAGTTAAATTTGTTGATGAATTTCATTATTATTGATTTTGATGATGACATCTTGAATCTTTGATTAGGCCTTTGGTTTGATAGTGGTTGTGTCACCTTGTTAACCGTTGGTCTATTTACATCATTATGTGGTACGATTTTGTTTGAGTGATTGATGTTTTGAGTTGTATTCTTTTACTCCACCTATTATTATTTTCTCAAAAATGAAGGTTGTGTCATATGCTTTCAGAGTGACTTAAAAAAGGATCATATCATTTTTGTGTAATGGTAATATTGAGGAAGACCAAGTAAAATTTTAGGGCAGTACTCTACTGTACTACGTACTATACTGTGCTGTGCAACATTAGTTCTAAAAAAATAAAAATAAAAATCATAGTATTGGAAGCTGGGATTGTTTAAATAGTGGGAAATCACGTTACATGAAATTAAACAGAAAATTGGTGAAGGTTTTTTTTGACAGAATTGGTGAAGGTTAACACTTATTTGTTTAACAGAAAAATTTTCCATTAGGGTGTCACTACAGGAAAATTCATTTTTCGCAACTAAGGATTGGCAACGACTTTTCTGTTGTTGCTAAAAATAGACTTTAACAACGACATTGTCGTTGCTATCTATATCTAATCTAATCTAATAATTTATACTAAAYCAATTACCACCATTTCATGTTTTCCCTCCCAACTCCAACTCCACCTTATGAATTACTATTATTATTTATTACATTAAAAATGTAAGAATACATTTAATTAAGGGGTAATAATAATAAATGTACTTTGAATAAAACTTTAAATAAACATTTAGTGATTGATATACCTATGTAATTATATCTAGTATCATAAATAAAACTTTATTAGGAAATGATCACAATTAAAAAAGAATAATTTTGATTTAATTTTGATGTAGCCCAAATAAGGATGAGCCAGATTTCTTCAAATTGGGCCCAGTCCATAACAGAGGCCCAAAGCCCATTGTGAACAAGTAAATCAATGATAAGGAATACATATACTTGAGTATCCCTACAGTACAGATACGTATATAAATACATATCTTTTACCAAGGCTTTTCTCAAGGCCCAAAGCCCATTGAGGCTTAAATCTTCAAGATTTCGATACTTGTCACGATCCTAGCAAGCTATGGAGGTCTATAAATACCCTCACTTTTCCCAAAAAAGACACATTCTATTACATCACATCAATCACCAACCTCAAACTTACTCTAAATTCTCTCTACTTTGTTTTTGCTTTTGTTATACTTTTGCTCTCCGCTCCTCATTCACACTCTAACTTGAGCGTCGGAGGGGCGATAATCCTTAGAGATTCCTCGCCTTCTTGCAGGTGTCAAGAGAGCTTGTCTTGGGAGTTGAAGATTGGAAGTGGGAAGACATTTGGACTCAGATTTATGTCTCATTTACCGTGGCTTGGACATTTCACTCATAGCATCAACAGGAAGTCATCCCCGAACCTACAAGTAAGTGTTTTGCTCTCCTAGTGGGTTGAAACATTGGCGCTGTCTGTGGGGACATACAATTCAAGATGGTGAGTGAAGGTCCTACATCCAATTCACAACATGGTCACCAAGACCAAAACAAAATTGACAAACTATTTCATGATGACGTCTCGCTTCCTCATCTTGGGGAGGAAAGAGAAGAAGTCGTTGCTCATCCGACTAACCCGGAAATAGACGTTGACCTGGGAGACAATGAATTTGTGACGGTGGGTCAACTGGCTGGTTTGATGAAGGACCTTTCTGGTATGAAGGACTTGGTCAAGTCCTTGAAGGCAGAAAAGGCTGCAGCCGAACAGGCCAAGGTGGAAGCCGAGCAAGCAGCTGCCCAAGCCAAACAAACTTACYAAGAAGAGCTAAGGAAGGCTAGGGCAGACAAGAAGCCAACAGGGAGTTTTAAAACTCCGCAAGCCCCAAAGTTTAAGACCACCACCCTCCGAAGTGTCTCCCAGGGAGAACCTCGAAAGAAGAAGAGTGGTTCCAAGTTTGAACGACTCCGAAGAGACATCACGTCTCAAGTTGCCACTAAGTTTGATGAACCGAAGACAAGGAAATATCAAGATACTCCCAAGTATGCCCCACAAAGACCTTCTCCTTTTCGACCTCTTTAGGTGAACACGGAGAAGAGATTCATCAATCTCGGAACTCCTCCTCCCACTCCTCTTCAGGATGTGAGGGGAGTCATAGAAGACAAGAAATTCAAGAATAGAGATCTCAAAGAAACAATAATCAAGGATAGAAAGATGAAGAAGTTGGACGCTAGCAAGGTCCATATTGAATGAACGAAGAGGAATTTCTGAGTATGAGAATGGAGAAGAGGCTTCTTCCTTCTCCGCCTCGACATCAAGTATGCGTGACCCCACTCTCTCCTGGGAGGCTTTCATCACCTCTCTCAAGGCACCCATGGGAGAAGAGGCAATGATATGATAACTGCAAGGCCAGGCAAGTCCCAGTATGACATCCAAGGCAATCTCCTTCCTCAAGGGGAACCTGACTTGGAAGAACGAATCAGAACTCTCTCCATCTCTCAACACTCTCCTCTTTCCGCTACAATACTCTCCGACGGCAAAGGTGATCCAGACGATCATCTCTCCACCTATAAGCATTTGATGCTCACACAACCTGCTGATGACGCCACTTGCACTACAAAAAAAGGAGCTCATTTAGGACGCTTTTTGTGTCAAAAAGGGACGCTTTTGAGTGTTCCAATTTCGTCTTTGGACGCTTTAAAAAAGCGTCCCAAATTTCAACGTGCATATTTTGGGACGCTTTTTTGGGTCCAAATTTATCAACATTGGACGACTTTAATAATGTCCCCTACGAATTTTTGGAGCGCTTTTTTCAGTCCTTATTGAAAATAATTGGGACGCTTTTTTCGGTCCATATAAATTGGGACGCTTTTTTGAGTCCTAAAGTTGTAGACTTTTTTATGTCCCATCTTTAAAAATTGGACAAAAAAGCGTCCAAATATACCTGTTTTTTTTTTTGTTCCTGCAAGGAATTATACATACAAGTGATATAATGATCTACGCATCAATGTTCAACGATTTGAACAATTTATATACAATCTATGCTATGTACATATATATATTAAGAAAATGAAAAAGGTACTATAATCATCTTCATGGTTTGACATTACATACAAAATTAAAGACAACTATTCATTTACATACAAAATTAAAGGCATTTAAATATGTTCCAAGAGTAGTTCTTTATAAGTAGCTACAAACCTTAAAAAAACATCCATCAAAGAGTATAATGATAATTAGGACAAGTCCAAGGAAATTAAATATATACATTCCTCCCATAAAATAATCTTGTAGCACTTCAAAAGAGGTGTCCAACTAAGAAAATGAAGGTGTGTATCTGAACCTACTTCYTGCCATCATTGTTGCTTGAATCATTTGCAATCTATAAAAAAAAGTAAATAAGTCAAATGTCTATATAAATATAATAAAAATGAATATAAATTTGGGCAAATTAATAAATTGTAAACTATTAAACCAATAAAYTACTCTAACCCTTCAGGATTCTGGATAAAAATAATGGGGTAAGTAAAGAGCATAGCATATAAATCAGTAAAACACACATACTTACTTCACCTCTATGAGCTGCTTCTTTACTTCACTTMTCAGCAACCTCCCAACACCATATTCTATTCTTATAGGCTAATTAATAATGGATGCGAATTCTCATTTGACCATAGATAGATTGTTTTGTTGGATCATAATTAACTATAATTTTAAAACTAACCAAGAGTTAACTAAAACGATCAATCATAACATGGAAATTCAAGAATCATAAAGAAAGACCATATCTAGAAACAAAGTAAGAAGCTTTGCACATGCATACACTTGGCGTTGCGTAAGAGCTTGGTATTTAGACTCTCTTTTCTGGTTATTCACATGAGGGGAGTTTTTGTAATGTCTCTTACGATAGGTTCAACTTTGCACATCCTTATATAACGAATTTAACACTTACCTTTCCTCAAAAAACAAAATAACATAACAAATTATTCGTTGAATCAAGTAACCAAAACAAAACTAGGTATTAGTTGATTATTAATATAGCATATTATTCTACTTTCACATAATCAATTGATGCACATATTCAGAGAAGAAGAAGAAATTGCAAGAAAAAACATTTACCTCAGAWTTCACAACGAATAACGCGGCTTCTGCACCGTCTATAAGTTGTGACGGAGCACTTTCATTGCGCACTGCCTTTAGAACTTGTCTCAACTGAATTTAGTCTCTAAAACTTCATTCTTTTATTGAAGGTCTTCATTTTGCTTCTTTAAGGCTGATAATTCAGCTTTCAAGTTCTCCATTTCAACCGTTCCTTGGTTGACATAGCTTGACTTTTTTTTCCTTAAAATGCTTTGCACTCCAAAAATGTCACTTTGCTTCACCCCAAAGCCATAATTCAGTGGACGTTTAGGAACTTCATCATTATACATAAGCTCATTAAATATCTCATTCTCAACTTCAACCCTTGACTTGGAAGAATTTGCAAGGTTTTCCTTAACCTTAGTGTCCGCATCCTCCTGTTAAGAAATCAAAAATAATATGTAATACTTGATGGATTGACATTTGATAGTTTAAATATATTTGATTTCTATATATTAATACCAAAANAAGGTGAATATCACAATGAGTTAAAAGATTATTTCTAGGAATAAACTAAAGTATAAATGTAATCTTTATTTTTTTTTTTAAAAAAGACTTATACAAGATCAACTCTTCGATTGGCAAAGCTTGTTGCACCACTGAAGTGAGTATGTGCTAGTGATGCTCGAGCTTCTTTACCTTGTTTGGATAATTTCTGCAACTCAATAACAAAAATACAATTAGCTAAAAGTGGTCTTCTTCCTTATYTARAAATTATAACCTMTTAGAGTCATACCTCAAAATCATCTGAAAGCCAATAATGCACCAAATCCGTCCTGTTTTGTTTATTTACTCCATCAGGTGGGTTATTAACAATTACATTAATTGATCGCGTCTTAGGATTAAAATAATCCTCCCTCAAGGAATACSTATACCTCTTCCATGATTTAGAGGTACGCTTCAATATTGCATTGTCAAACAATTCTCCGCCAGGTATAATAAAATGTTTRTTCAAACAAAATAAATTGATTTTGTTAGACATGTCTCTATCAAATAATACATTTCTATAATTATATAGTTATATTCGTATACATTTCTATAGTGGTGTGTGCTTGTAGGTATGTAGTGATATTCGTAATACATCCGCATGAAAAAAGCCAGCTCATAGTTAATTGTGCGTCTAGATGGTGGTGCACTGTGTGTATGTATGTTTTGTTGGGAAATATAGTCGAWCAGAAAGKCATACCCTAACAATGTCGATAACATCAMCTTTCATTGTCTTCTTCAGCATATGCCATCTCTTATACCCAACTGGACAAAAAGATTCTCTTTTTGCAACATCTCCAAGAAACCTCACAAGGATGGAACCACCTTTTCCAAGAGGTTGGTTGTATTCATTAAACTTCACGAGGTACCTAAACTTGTTATCAATCCACACATCTCGAGGTGGAACAGGACCTTTAACAAGGTGGCTCTYTCCATTCGCATCTGCCCAAAGAAACATGCATTTGTAAATCCTTATTTTAGTTTTTTTTATTTTTTAATTAACAAATCAATAAGCTAACAAAACACAAAGCTACTATTAAGATATATATCCAAAATGAAATTATAGAAGATTTTGGCTTACCATATGCTAATACCTCATCCTTCTCATCAAAGGTCACTTTTTCAGGCCAATTCGGGACTATGGTACGCTTCCTACATCGAGGTTTGGAAGATTTTCCATCATTCAGGCTAGAATCTCGATTTTCTACTTCATTGAAGTCTCCGGAATCAGACGAAGACTCAACCAAGCTGTGATTTTGCCTTAATTCACTCTCAATGTGTGGAGATGACCGTTCCATGTGTTGTGTATCAGGCGTTTCATGCATGTAAGGATTAGGCACTTTGCTTTGAAATGGCTGAATTGATTCACTGTTAACATCCTTTTCAGTTTGATTTTTCTCTGATGTCATTGTTTGTAGAGTGGGTGGAGTTCGTGACATCTGAGGCTTTGTTGCTCCCATTGATGCAGCAGCTACTCTTTTTTCTAGTGATAGTTTTGTTCCAATATTAGGACACATAGCAGGAGCACGTTTGAGTGAGGGTTGCTGCACTTCTTTTTGCATAAATTCTACTTCCTTTTGTCGCGATGAGACTGAGAATTTTCTTTGTTGTTGTTGTGGTGCACTAGTATCCTCTGCATTATGTTGCCGACCCGTGAAAATATGTTGCTGTTGCGACCCCGCAAACTTCAGTTTTTGATTTGATGCCATTGACATGCTTTGGTTCAAGTTTCCTTGTTGCGATGACACTTGTGTAGTATGTACAGTGGACTGTTTTGGTATCTCAAGGGTTGGTTGAGTTAGGTTAGACTGAATTTGAGTTCCTAATATCGGATTTTTGTAGTGACGAAGGTAATTCAGGCATTGAAGGTTGGGTCGATTTCAAAGAAGGGGTCAGAGTGAACTTTGTCATATTTTTTGCAGCCAAAGACGGCTTGATGTGTTCAGCTATGTACCCAAATGTTTGAGATGTTTGAGGTATCGGGGAGTGGAATGGTCCCCATTTACTAGCAGATGGGTTGCAAGGCAGCTTGGTTGGTTGTGATGTTTTTGAGCATGCAGGTTCAGTAGGTTGAGGTGTCHCAAAGCTTGAATGTTTAGGTAGTTGTGATGTTGCAGGGATTGGATGTTTAAGTACTTATGAKGTTTTAAGGCTAGAATCTGCAACAGGAGTTAGTTGCTTGTTGTCTGATGCATTTCCTATATCACTTGCAGCTGCAAAGGTCTTCTTACTTCGGAAACTCATTTTATYTATGTCTGTTGCAAGAAAAAAATAAGTATAATTAGTAAACAAGAATCTACCAACTTAAAGAATTGCTTAAAAAAAGACGAAGGCAGGGCAAGGCACCCCGAAAGGTAGTGTAGTATCATAGTATGTATTTTTTAAAAAAAGTATCTCATGCAACAACTTTGAATAATTTGAATGAGAAAAACAATAAAACAACTTCAAGTCATCAAGAATTTGCATTAGTCTACTACTGCTATGCCACTTCCCAATGTCAAAATTCTTGAGATGTTAGGCCATGCAAGAGGTATGCCTATAAATCTTCTAATATATGAACCACTCTCCTAAGTAAAATGGGACTCTAAACTTGCTCTGCTCTTTCCATGGTTGTGGAATCATACAAGTGACATTTTAACCAGGCCATTACGATCAGGCTTAGAAAATAGAAATTCAAGTAATTTGTGAGTATAAAGACAAGTTGTGGGATAGTGGAAGTACCACGAATGCCTCATTGCAATTGAATTGATGCTTGGTTCTTTTACTAATAAATTGTAATCTGAGGCTTATTAGAGTGTAAAATTATTACTTTTGCCTCGAAACACTTATATGTGTCTGCTGAAACAACTTCTCTAATGTTAAGTGATTAGGTCGTTACATCTGGATCCCTATAAGCATCACTTTTATTGACCTCATTGTCAATTGTTGTTGAAAAAATGATTACTTTATGGAATTTCTGTAGGAAAAGTTGCTTAGTTATCAATCAAACCTATTTTTATTTAAATTTTAAGGGAATACATTATTTGAACTTCATTTTCTTTTGGTTGATTCTTTGAATGAACTTATTTAGCCTTTGTTCTTCCTCAAGCTTTATTTTTTAGTTCAGTCTTCGAACATGAGAATGTCAAATGTGAACATAGGTGCATATAGACACTGGATGGCTGTGTTTTAATGCAGTCATTCAAAACATTAGTCTATTGTCCATGTCTTACAAAGGGTCAAATATGCATTGTTTGCTGATGAACATCTATATGGGTCTTGAAAAACTGATGCCTAGATGTTAAGCCTCGCATTTGATTAAATACCCCTAATGATGCTACAATGACAAGTATATAATTGCACAATTCATGCTTGCTTTTTACCTATTTGTAACAAGTCTATAACAGTTCTGTTTAATAATTTAATTTCTTTCTGCAATATTTTGTTTTAACATGTATAAAATTTTAAGATGATTCATCAACTCAATTTAGTCTCATAAATGATAATCACTTATCAGTCATTCATCTAATTTGCTCAGATGGTTTCTCTACATTGAGATATGCTTGGTTAGTATATTGTTAGATGATACATTATTGTTCAGAGTTAAGTAGTTTGAAAAAAGTGCAACTACCTATCAGATTCTGTAATGTTAGGTTTATACAGGCAAGGTTTAGGCCTGGCCATTCCCAGCATGTTTCTATACTTTTAATGATCAGTACGGTTCCATTTCTCATGACTTGTGATGAGCTCAGGTCTTAGAAGTTTCCACTTGAGTACTTTGGTTAGGATAGTCTATGTAAATTTAAAACCCTCTTAATCTAAGCTAAAGTGCTATTACCTGACGTATTGAATGTTGTTAATAATCTAATATGGACTAATGGAGTATAAGACATGGTCTGAATTTATTTTCAGCAACTCATTTCATTTGCATGTTGTTTAAGGTTGGTTGTTTTCTTTGATTGATGATATAAGCGAGTATTTAAGTTGTTTGCTTTATTTTGATGAGATTAGCAAGTATTTAGGTTGGCTTATTTTTAATTTTTATTAGATCTCCTGCGCTAATGTTGTAGTTCTTGCTGCTCGTCGAAGTCGCGCTCCTGCTTGCTGCTAAAGGTTATTTGTTTTTTTCAATGTTATTAGATGAATCATATTTCTTCAATGATCATTGGTCTATTAATTGACTACTTCTTTGTGGAGCAAACATCTGAACCCATATTTATTTTAGCACTATGAGATAATGATTTTTAATGATCAATATGTCCTTAGTTGATCACCAATTCACCATCTATATATCACGAGCATGTTATGCTTTTGCTTGCATTCCTGTGAATATTATTTGATTGACAAAAATAAAGATTAATCATGTATGTGTTATTTTGTAGACTTCTTGCAGCTAAATATCGTCCTATGGAGTTTACAAGGATGCACGCAGTGTATTAGCATTCTAAGTTTCAAAGTTCACCAGGAATTTGTCCAGACCTATCAGGGCCTTGCTGGTATATACATTGTACAATCTTCTTGTTTGTTGAGTTTACTCTATCCTAAGATGTTTCCTTGTATTGTTTTTACTAATCAATGTGTGGTCTACTATAATTAGTAAAAAAACGCAAAAATTTTTGATAGCTTATAAGTAGTAGAGGTAAATCAATGTTTTATTTGTCTAATCTGTGATAGATATAGGTTCTTAATTATTTTATAGTTTGATTTCGGGATTGAATTTATGTATTTGCTTGTAGTGGGTCTTGCATTAATTATTTGAAGTAGAGCTTGATATAACTTGATTGTGCTTAAACTACAATAATTGAATCAGAGAGCTTGTTAATGTAGATTTGTCGATTTGTTTTTTATTTGTGTTGATTTTGGGGATCAGTGATTTTACAGGAAATGATGATTATGTATTAATCTGATCATGGTCGAAAGAGTAGGAATTGCATTTTTTTAATGGTAGGAGCTTTGTGCAAGGACAATAGTAATGCGTTTAGKGAGGAAAATTTGTTTGGGGGTTAATTAGCACTAATTACCTGCTATCATATTTAATATTTCACACGGTTTTTGGAATTTTAGGAATAGATTGTAGATGAAACTGATGAATTTCTTGACTTTCATAAAAGGTATTGACCATTTGGCCACCGAAATTTATCAAATGCCGTTGAATGTTTTTATCATAAAGGTTGGCACTCACCTATTTTTCCACGTCATGCAGAATACGTGTAGCTGCAGTTGCAACTGCTTTCTCTGTTGCAAGAGCTCCATCAGTTCGGAAGTTAACTAGCCAAAAGAATTTAGTAAGTCTTTAACCTCTTATTTTGTTTCTTATTTTTCAAACACCCTTGTTTGTCAGTCCATAGATTCATGTTTACTATATTTGACAAATGGTTTTAATTATTTTTTCGCAATGGTTTTGATGCTCCATTTCCTGTCAAGGATTTGTTGTTTCATARTGTAAAATCTGTAAAAAGTAAGAATATGTGATGTTTTCCTTTACTAAAATCTATAATTCTGTAAAATTTACTATGTACATAAAATGATGATTTACAGATTCCTTAGCTTTATTTTTTGTATGTATTCTTATTAATCWGTTATTTTTTTTGGCTCATTTGTCGCAGCAAGTGTATCAAATTGGTCGCCTATTCCAAATCACATGGCATACATTTAACTCCAAAAAAATGTTGGGAAAGCAAGCGAAGTACATTGGTGACCACCATATGTAAGTTTTTATGCATCAGGACAATAGCCCTTTATTTATCATATAGGAATCTAACTAAACAAGAATTGTGCACAGAAGGTTCATATGGATCAAAAATGTTGGAACCTTGAAAGATACACTATTATGATGGACAGATGGTTTTTTGTTGTGGGATAGCAGAAAAACACTTATACTCTTTCACTGAAATTGGTGCTGGTTAAAAATTATATATGTGATGAAGAACATGACTATTTCTCACCTAAAAACGTAAAAACCATATACTTTAATTCATAAAATACCTCCTCATTTACTATGTTGTTTAATATAATGCTATTCTGCTTTTAATTTGGTTTATAATATGACCTAACATAATATTCGATGTTATATCCAATGTATAGATATTTAAAAATCTCAACCACCAAATCGACTATTAAAATAGGGCTGGGATGCATTACTGGCGATCTTGGTAATTTGTTGAGGATGGACAACTTTTTGTAGTGCACAGACTGCAAAGAGCTCCATCAGTGCAGGTTTCAGGTAATCTACTTAGGAAATATGATATATGTAAGCCCTTAGTTTAAATCAAACATTTTTTTACACTATTGAACGTATTTTTGGATGCATTTCTAAATATTACCATTTATGTTTTATATTATTATAATATTAATAATTATTATATATTATATAATCCTCCGCTCAAATTCTTAACTCCGCATTACATTGCTTACATGTTGTTTTGCTTTATTGGATGGCTGAACAGCTTTAATTACAAAAGTATAACTTGCTGGGATTATGTTGATGTTTTCTTCTCGAATGATACGTCTACTGACCTTTTCCATTTTAATTGAATTCCATGCTAATACGCAACACAAAATTGTTTTCTAGTTCTCGTATATTTTGAGGAGTATTCTAATCCTACGTTAGAATGTTGTATTACTAGTCTTGCTTCCAAGAGGGTCATGTAGTCAATTTTATCTTTGTAGCGACATGGTTTCTGCAGTAAAATTTTGGTAAAGTATACATGTATAGGTGTATCCAAACATGAAGCCATTCAGTTTGTGTTTGGGAAGGTATCATGAAAGCCCTTTATTACAGTTTCCGCCATGTTTGCTTCTACATCTAAGTGCACGTAGACTAACCCAAGGCAGTATGGCGTCTTTCTGATTGGTTGCTGTCTAGGAGCTGCTACTCCCTGCAGTTTGTGCTTTCCCTTGCATTGCTGCTCCTACTTGTGGTTCGTTGAGCAGCCCACCCTAATATATATATGATCTTTAGCCCATGTATTGTTAAAGGTAATAACCTCTATTTGCTTGGAATACCTGAATATTATGATGCAAGCAATTTGTCGCCCTCGTGATAATTATGCTTCGTGATAGTATTAACGTGTAACGTGATGTGTTATTGTGATTGTAAAATAATATTTTTATTTTACACTAGCCCGGCGACGGTCTATAAACGAAAGTTGTTCGAAATGGGGTTTTTTGTGAAAGTTGATTTCATTCACTGCTCAAAAGAATGTACAAATAATCTTAAACTATCACATCAAATAAACTCTTTATAATGAAAAAATCATATATTAATACTTAATTTAAAACTAATGTTAAAAACTACATAAGCCATGCTTTGTTACAATTGAGTCATATATAATGGCGTTGAGCAAACTATGTTCACTTAGGCATGACCTTACCTACACC
>SNQN01000478.1:0-18731 GCA_008642245.1 Bassia scoparia
ATATTTTAGGAAAGATATAAATCTTATCCAGAAAATATGCAACTAATTATATCCTAATAATATCCTAATTATATCTAACTAAATAATATCCTAACTAATCAGAATAATATCCTAACAAATATTAGACAATAATAATAAAATAAAGCTAATAATAATGATCTAATCCCTATCTAGATCATTCTCCCCTTTTTGAAAAAAAAAACTTGTCCCAAGTTTTGGTGTAGCGAGCCCTGCAACCATCCATATGCGACACTCCAAAGTAGTGTGAAGTAC
Source organism: Bassia scoparia (assembly GCA_008642245.1). NCBI lineage: Eukaryota > Viridiplantae > Streptophyta > Magnoliopsida > Caryophyllales > Amaranthaceae > Bassia > Bassia scoparia. The sequence continues at coordinate 274 of SNQN01000478.1, forward strand.
AATTGTAGGTTCTCGAACATGTGCTTCTACAATATTATCTATGGACGAGTTGTAGTTGTCAAGTGGAGACTTTCAGATATAAGTCAACAAACCATCTTCCTTCTCTTTTAAAAGATTTTCCCATTTTTGAAAGTCTCGAATTCGTAGATCCACCTTTTGTGCGAAAGAAATAGAATATTGCTTTGTAGTAGGTTCTTCCAATTCGGTTTTGACTGTAGTGATGATGGTACTAACCTTTTCTTTCATGGTGCAACTATTATGAATGATCGATTCTTCTTGTACAAGCTCATTGTGCGCATCAATACTCAATTGTAGATCACTTGTAGAAGTTAAAGATTCAACCTTATCCACATCTTTGGCATTTTCTTCATCAACATATGTAATATCTTGGATTTGTTCATCAATGTGATGTGTAGGAATTTCCTTTTCTTGTGCAACCATTTGTCGTAATTCCTCTAGCATGTTTTTGTTCTTAGTGAAATCTTTTTGGATTTGAGTAATATCTTCTTGGGATTCAACAAATTGCTCTCGTAGGTGTTGCTCAAATTCACCCGGATTAAAAAACGCATGCCATAGTTTTTCTTTRAATTTACTCCATCTTCTTATCTGTGTTTTACCCTCTAGGTCATGACAAAATTGAAAATTCTCCCACCAATATTTAGCATAAGATGTAAAAAAATTTTGGTGTGATGCATACAAACTCAGCATCAACTACGTCAAGATGCGTATAAAGAAATAAATCAACCACTGTAATCCACTTTAAAAATCCAGTTTTGTATAACCCATCAAAATTATCTAATCGAACCGCTACCCATGTTCCATAAATTTTAGGACATCCATAACCAATTGGATCTACAATTTTACTTTCCATGATTTATTGAACATGAATTTTCTGAAAACCCTAGCAAGAATTCAAAGACAAGAAACTAGACATGTTGCACCCAAAAACAGTTTTTTTGTCGAATCAAAACACATAACAAATCAACTCCGTTTAGGCTGAAATTGTAGACAGATGTTCTCCTAAGTATCCTAAAGACTCGACCAAAATTTCATGCACAAATTCAAAGCCAATCAATCACAATTGAATTTTTACCTCTGACTGTGCAAAACTGTTTCGAATCTGACCACTTTGTAAAAATCGATCTCAACCAAATAGCAAATGATCTTGAAAAATTCTCAAATTTTATAGGTAGAAACTAGACAAAAATTTATCAAATTTCAAAAAAAAGAATCACCTGAAAAGCTTAAGAGACAAGTGAGAACGAAGCTTGCAAAGTTGCGCAAAAATCTGGAAAATTTCGAACCAAAAATCTGCAAAGTTGATGGAATAATTCTTGGACATAAATGACCATCCCAAAGAATCGTTGGCTCTAATACCAATTTGATGTGGATTTATAATCGAGTTACTCACAAATCCCTAACTCTCACAAATAAACACGAACAAAGGATATTTCCCGAAGAATGGGAATGGTAAATCACTGAAAAATAACTTCAAACCCACAGAAATAATTCACAAGATCTAAAGGATCTTAACTCACAAAGAGCACCAAGCACCAATATATTTAATAATCAAGCAAACTCACAGAAATAATTCACATAATTCACAAGGGTTTTAATTTCTTGAATAACCAAGAGAGAAATATTTGACGAAAGAATAAACTGATCTGTTTCATTGATATTATTCGGACCCTATTTATAACACAAAATAACATCTAAAAACTAACTAAGATATTTTAGGAAAGATATAAATCTTATCCAGAAAATATCAAACTAATTATATCCTAATAATATCCTAATTATATCTAACTAAATAATATCCTAACAAATATTCGATAATAATAATAAAATAAAGCTAATAATAATGATCTAATCCCTATCTAGATCACTAATAGTATTCAATTCTGCTAACAATAGTAACAAAACCACACAACATGGTTATTAAAATCTCGATTCAATCAAACAATTCTACGATTTTACGATCCAAAATTACATTTTCGATTCGATCCTGTGGTAGAATCTTAATTTTGTAGGATCACACAATCCTACTTGAATTTAAACTAAAATTATTAGAATCTTAATACGATTCTACGATCCTACGATTCAACAAACTGATTCATAAGCGTCATTATAAAATTATACATTTAAAATCCATTTCTGTAGTTTCATCAATCATAATTTCAAATTGATCATATCTATAATTTTAATCACAAAAGACTTTTTCACTAACCAATTTAACGATTTTATTTCGATTTTTAACTACTTATAAACTTGAAATTACTCTTACCTTTTGTCCTTATGCAAGAAAAACCATTTACTTTAGTTATTTGTCTATTAAAATGACTATTTTGTTATTATATATTAGCATTTTCGTTGATTTTTAATTGGTTATTTGGTAGGATCTTACGATTCTACGATCCGATTTTACCCATTCGATCCTATCAACCTTTTCGATCCAAGGTAGGATCTCGATTCTGACAACTATGCCTAGAGTTGGCAGTGGATCCTGGACCCGCCCCGGATCCGCGGATCCGTATCCGTTTTTACGGATATGGATCCTAAATTTTTGGACCCGACGGATCCGGGTCGGATACGGATCCTGTCCAGGAAAACGGATACGGATCCGAATCTCATAAACGGATCCGGATCCAGATCCGTTTACCCGTTTTTTAAAATACTAAATATATTTTTATTTTTAATATATATATATATATATATATATATATATATATATATATATATATATATTAGATATTTTAAAGTTAAAAAATAACACAAATACAATTAAGTAATTAACCTTAGTAGTTAGTACCTTAGTAACCTTAAGGCAGTAAGGCAGTAATACCAGTAAGGCAGTAACATTTGCAATATACCAGTAATACACAATATACCACAAATACATTTGCATTTTTACATCTCAAAATTCAAAACATTTCAAAAACCCTAACTCTCACTATCTCACATTCTCACTGTCTCACACTCACTCCCTCCCTCCCTCCCTCGGCACTATCTGCTGTCTCACTACCTCGGCGGCGCGGCGCAGTCATCGACGAGCAGCATCAGGCGAGCCGGCGAGTCAACGACGAGCAGCATCAGGCCCAGCAAGGCTTCTGGCCCAGCACGAGTACATCTGGCATTCTGGCGACGAGCCGACGAGCCGACGAGTGCAGTAAGGCAGTGCAGTAAGGTAGCGGTGGCGGTGGCGGTCAGATCTCCGGCGACTCCAGCAAGGTAACTCCGGCGAGTCAGATCTGGTTTTTTCTCTAATTTCGTTTAATTTCTTGTAATTGTTCTTATTATTCTTGTTCTTGTTCTTCTTATTATTATTATTATTTTAAAATTATTATTACTATTATGATTATCAGAATTATTATTATTATCAGAATTATTATTATTATTATTCTTGTTCTGTTCTGCTCTGTGGCTCTGTGGCTCTGTGCTGGAAAGTGCTCTGTGCTGGAAAATGCTCTAATCTGATTGTATTATTATGATTGTATTATTATTTGATTGTATTAATCTGATTGTATTATGATTGTATTATTATGATTGTATTATTATGATTGTATGAATTTTGCAATAAATATAGGATCCGTTTAAGATCCGTATCCGTAAGATCCGTCGGATATGGATATGGATCCTAACAAAAAATATCCGACGGATACGGATCGGATCTGGATCCTTCACTCAAAAACGGATCTGGATCTGGATCCAGTAGGATCCGGTCCAGATCCGATCCGTTGCCATCCCGTCTATGCCACACAATGTCTAGAAACTAATACATCACTAATCAATTCATAACAAACATCACTGATCTTCCCCAACAATATTCTGAACAAACTGCCTAGGAACATCAGACTAACTAGCAACATCCTTAGCACTTTAGTAGTCTTTTCCTCTTTCTTCTGCTTTTTTCTCCAATCGTTCCATTATCTTCCTCTCTTCTGCCAATGTAGCTTTCTACTCCTTCTCATGCTCAACAACCTTTTCACAAATAGATTTCCTTTTCCCACTGATGTCCTCTACCAATAACAACAAATCAGACCTCACAGTATTAAAATTTAATACAAGAAGGCTAGCTGCAATTTCAGCTTGAAGAATTTTGCTTTCCAAAGCCTGAAAAAACACAAAAGGAAGACATCAAGAATAAAATTAAAGTAAAAAATAGGAGCAAAAAAAAAACAGAAGGAAAAAAAAACATTATCAAATGCAATGCTGGAGCTTCAAAATCCTTTCCATAGTATGCACAACAATGATATAATAAGAAAAGTCCACAATCAAGATTATCAGGAAGAACTTTCCAAGGAAGCTCTACTTGCCTAATTAATACGAAATCTAGAATCATCCACACCATCTGATTTCAAATATCCTCCGCTCCTCAAAAACGTTACATCGTACTTTTTCTAAAGAAACAAAAGAAGAATAAAATAAGTAATACAACAAATAAGTAAAAGGTTTAAATAAGAATTCACTTTAAACAGAAAAATTAGGAAAGAGTAACACAAAATATATGAAAAAGTAGTTACATAAAAATAGAAAAGTAATTCTACATTATAAATAACAAAAAAATGTATGTTTACTATTCAGGATACTAATTCATATATATATATATATATATATATATATATATATATATATATATATATATATATATATACGGAGTATATCCTTACAATATAAAAGTTTGTAAGGTTTTAACTATTCACAAAATGAATAGTGAGGGAGAAATGAACAGCAACAATGCCACCTCACCCGGCCACCTCACCAAGCAAACACCACATGGCACACACCTCATCATACCAAATGTTCCACCTTGCACAATCCTCACCATCCGTATGTTAGATGACCCAACGAGTCAACTAATTCTTCTCCTACCCTCATGTCATTCAAACCCTAAAAGACTCTCTCTCCTCATCTTATCGTTCTTCCCGCTATCCACACTCTCTCCTCATCTCATTCTTCTTCTCTTCTTCTTAGTACATCCTCAGTACTCTTATCTTTCACTTTGCTACCCTTCTCTCTTTTCTCTTCTCTCTCAATCTTTCAATTTGCCACCCTTCTCTCTTCTCTCTCAATATGCTAATCTTGCTATTTCTCACTTTCACTCGAAATTGTTTTTTATTGAGAATCCCAAAGCAAATTGAGAGCATTGTGGTTCCTTTCTAATGTAGGAGGTTTATTTTTGAGAATCCCATCAGCACTAGGAGTGTTACGACGAGTAATAGTAACAATCAGTTCCGAGATACGACGTATACGAAGGTGTTGCTGATGATAGTTGCAATGAAGCGTTAATACAATAAATTGGGTGAGTTAGTTGCTTCAATTTTGAATTCAATTGATTGGAAAATCATATCATAACAATTGTAAAATTACAACCTGCATACATATGGCTGTTTGATGATGATTTTTAGTTTGCTGAAATTCTCCTTATTTGCAATTGAATTTTGATGATTTACATTCAAGTAATGTTTTTAGGGTTTGAGGATTGTCGTGATTGTGTTTTTAGGGTTTGTTTAATTTTGATAATTAGGATTGTATTTTTTAAAATTTAGTGGCTTGTAATTGTGGTTTCGGGTTTACTTTTTCACCATATATGAATCTGAACTTTTTGGGGGTTTGATACTAGCTGTTAATGGATTTTGTGTAATTGATGCTAAAAGTGTGTTTTTTTTCTGTTAAACAGGAAAAAAGTGAAAACGGGGAATTGGATTTAGTCATTCAGTGTCAATAACACTTCAAGATGAGATCATTTTCATGCTCTGCCTTGTTTTTGTGGATAATATATAATTAATATGGAGTTTTGAAAGTATTATTGCTCTAATTATTATTACTCTTAAAAAATCGGATTCAGTCCAGAAACGTCTTCACGAGCAGCTTGAGGTTTATCTTGTGATCTTTGGATAACTTTTTACTATCTTTTTTGATCTTTGAACTTGGTGTAGTTTTATTATGAAACTGTTGTGCTTGGTTGCTTGACATGGATTAGAAATTAGGATATCATGTTACTGAAATTAAATTAAGCATATTATTATTGGTTGTTTTTTTAGCTTGAAATGTCTAGGCATGTAGCTTTATTTAAATTCATGGTTGTTTTTGCTGGAAATTTAGTCATGATGATTCATAATCATTTAAATAACTAAAAAGTGGTTATAAATGAAAGTATGGAACTAACCTTTTTTTGAAAGATGAGGTTTCTGCTGAATTGTGAGAATTTAAGCAGTTAGTCTGATGATCATAGGATACTTGTTTTCTTAATTGAGTTAATCTGAATTTGAGTTTTTTGGTGTGTTGATGATTAAGTTGGTATGATCCAAAATTTGGTGTTTGGATTAATAAATGCTTGTTATTTACCAATACTGAAATAGTTTGTTGTATTTCGGCTCAGGCTTAGGGCTCCAATGAGGGATTTACGGGACCAATACAGCAGCATCACTGCCCTTGGAGTCTGTGTAGGCTAGTACGAGCCCGAAATAGTGAGATGCAACACCTTTGATGGGGGTGGTGCAGACTGGAAGCTGGCCTTTTCTGGAGGCAGTAAGGGTGGAACCAAATCAGGTCAGATCTTTGGTTATGATATACAGGTGTAATATAATTTCTTTAGTTGAAAAACCTGTTTTAAATTTGCAATTAGGTATTAGTGTCATTAGTTGGCTGATGTGAGGACTGAATTTGTCACTTGATTGAGTAGAATATAAAAATTGTGCGTTATTGTGAAAATCAAATTTTGGGGTGCCAAAACAATTTTTGGAAAATAAAATTGCTTTCTTGGTTGACGGTGGTTGGGATTTAGAATTTGAAATCAATTTAACAATTTAAAGAACCTTTCTAAAAGGAAAATATTTTTTTTGAAGTATTGCAACTTTAGATCCATGATGACATGATGTATTGTTGTCCCCTTACTTTTTATATTCAATAAGTTATTTAGAGGTATCAGTAGCATACTTTCAGCCTTTTTGTCAATCTGTTGGCATTAAATTTTGCACTTTATATGTCAAGAAGGTTATTTTCAGCTTTTCATTTAATTAAGGTTCAATTTGTATGTTTCAAGTTTATGAGTGATGTATTGGTGTTTTCTTAGAAATACAAGGCATGAATCCCATAACTTTATTTCAGCACATATTTTTTAATTTTCTTTTTATTGTACCTGAGGTGTGTTGCCTTTCCTCTGCACTTGTTAAGCTTTTCTTGGCCACCTGTTTCCTTGACTTTGAAAGAATTTCTCATTATATATGCATGCTTTTTGCGAACGATTTTTTTCTTCCTATTCTGCTTTGGAGTTGTGGAGGAAGTAGATACTAATAGCAGCTAAGGATATAGCACGGGTCAAAGTTTAGTCAACACAACTAAGATTGTCGGACAATGTTAGCTTGCGTTGAGACAATGTTTGGTATATAGTTGGACAATGTTACAAACTCGTAAGACAATGTTAATATATTTCCAGACAATGTTAGGATTGAATAAATTTTATTTTTTTACAAATGAACAGTGATGTACAGTAATGAACAGTGTCCAAACAGTGCCAAACAGTGCCGCGCTACATCTATCGCTGCACTAGATTTATCCTTTCTCGGAGTTGTGATGCATAGAATGCAAGAATAATTCTATTCTATTTTCAACTACCTTTTAGGGTCTCTTTAAGGCTTTGATTGATAMTTTTTGTTAACACTTATGCAAATAAAGTACTTGATACAATTTATTATGATTTTGTGTGCAAAGAGGTGATATGAAGTGCTTGATGCAATTATGCTGAAATTTCATTTTTTTCGTGAAGATTTTATTTTTATTTAATCTTTAGTTGTTAAAAGAGGAAATAGGTGCACATTGTTGGGTTAATAATGCTCGACATTCTCTTATATGCATTACTTGTTTTATGATGATTGGTCTTTTCCTTTAAGATGATTCCTGATTTTTGAAGTTTTTTCTTGAGAGGAGCTTGTAAATATTTTGCTTTCTTTTTCCATTACACAATTTGTAAATTGTAAAGAATTTTCCATTGAAGCAATTTGTAAATTTGTTGCCTTCTTTTTCCATTGATACAATTCTTTAATTTTACTTCTTATTACCTTGATTTGTAAATTTCATTAATTTCGTGATATATCTATATATGCTTTGATGGAAATTGATAAGAGTTTTTTATTTTAAAAAAAAAATCAGAGGAGTTTTATGTTGTATTAGCTTTTACAACTCATCAAAAATGTTTTTTTATGGAAGATTAATTTTAGTTGACATTTTACGACTTGCATTAGATTATCAACTTTGGATTGCATCTTTTATGTTTACCTTATGTTGAACAATACCATCAGTTTTTTTTTTAAAAAAGCTTTGATCTTCTAATCCTCTCTTTTTTCCTGGATTTTTAACAGGCTTGAGATTGATTGTTGGTAAAGAATGCAATCAAGGTAAACTTATTTTTGTTACTTTTATATTTATATTTTATTTTGTTTGGAATGGTGATTTTTTGCATTGGAGTCTTGGAGAAAGAAAGTTGTGTTTATTTTAAAAGCCATTTGTGTTTTTGATTTTGTGCAATCTGATGTGATAACCATTTTTTTCCTTAATGGTTAATTAAAACTAATTAGGAGTCTAAATAATTTTTGAGATAATCCAAAAGGGGTGATGAGGGGTTTTTAGGTCCAAATCAAATAACCCCAAGATGTAGTATAGTGGGGGATCGAACACGAGGAACAACGTAGATTATACCAATTGTTTAATTAAGGGTCTTGTGAATATATTTTTTGCGAGAATTTTCAATTGTAACTACCAACTAATAACTAGCAAGCGAAACAAAGATTTCAAAAGCTAAAGAATCTAGAGTTTATGTTCCGGAACTCAATTCACGATTGGGGAACTTGACTTACTATCCTAACAAAATTCCGGGAAAAGGGATCGCTCACTTAAATACTCTRGCCATCCCYCTAGGGRCCCAAATCAAGAGTTTGAGTCTAAAARGAAGGATMAKAAGTATCCCTTAAGGCCTCYCCATTTTCACCCTTCAATTAGACCACCATAAACCAAGAGCAACCTACCATCCTAAACCCTCAAGTCCTCTCTCAAGGCACCATCAAATTCATAGTRRAAAGGCATGAAAAGCAATCCTATAATACTRATAGACAAAGRATAACAAGACCACCAATACAAGGGGATTAACTTTGGCCACAAGCAACTCCCTAGCTTCACAACACTTCAAACTACTCTCCCCTTATTCTATCAAGCTAGCAAGTCAAAAGCCCCAAATCAATTTATGAGTTCCTTCCCATAAACCCTAGAAAACAAAAATACCCGCTATTCCTAATTGGAAAAGCAATAAACAAGAAATAAACAACAATCTAACACTAAACATGCTTGATAAGTTGATTAAAACTAAGATTAACAAGAAYCAAGCAACTAGAGATCTACTAGCAATTCTAAGCAAAAGCAAGTAACAAAACAAGAAAACAATAAAAGAAAACAAAAGAAAAGGTTGAGATTGATTACCAAAATGAAGAACTTGATTGATTGAAATGTTTGATTGAATAAAAATTGCAATTACAAGCTAATTTATCTCTCTCTAAACCCTAAGCTAATTCTAAACTAAACCWAAAACTAAGAAAATGAGAGTGTGTGTGAAAAACCTCTCAAAGAAGGTATTTATATCCCCTCTAAACAAGGCCCAAAAAAATGAAATCCACGCGTGAAATCGCATTGGTCGCTCCTTGGCGGAGAGGTCGCTCCTCAGCTACTGGAAATGGAGCTTCGGAGCGACTAGACTGTGCAAAACTCCGAATTTGAAACGCTCATAACTTTTGATTTAGACCTTTGATTGCATCATGCGATATACCGTTGGAAAGCTCTGGATCTCTAGTTTCCAATACAATTAGCCACGCATCAAAATTCGTTGCAGAACGAAAGTTATCCCCAAAATGGGGAAGGTAGGTCGAAAATTGATTTTGGAACTTTCTTCCACTTCGCCTTCCAACCTTCCTAAAGCTTCTTCCAATATGCTAGGACACCTTKCATGCCTCTAAATGCTCCTCCAAAAGATTCCATGACCTACAAATCACTCAACCAAATGTCAAAGTAGGTGCTAAACCTTAAAAACACATCGAAATTGCATCATTTTAACAATTAAGGTTTAAAAACTCTAATGTGATGCAAATGAGCATAAATTGGGACTAAAGTATACAATKAAGCTCAAACTAAGGTATAATTGAGGGCAAAATGAGTGTATTAAGTGGACACAAAAGCCACTTATCAAGGGGCAATTGATTATTTTTCCTGTTTTTTCGCCATTTAATTGTGTGTTTGATTACGAATTCATACATTATTTGCAGGAAGAGATATTTTGACAGCGAGATTACGAAAACGGAGGCCACAACTATCTCCGAAAAATATGGTCGAAGATATAAATTTGAACTTGTAGGTGGAAGGGAAGCTGCTGCTGGTTCGGACCATGGATGTTGCTACGTCCATGATGCTTGATGGCGTGGTGAAGTTGCCCGGGCAGCTCATTATGGAGTCTGTGCAGCCAGTAAAGAGTCGAAGGGATTCATTTAGGTTGTTTAAAGAGTTGAGGCAGTGTCAAATGACTGGGGCAGGACGAAACCGACTGTTTTTGAGGAGGATAAGAAGTTCCTGGACAAGAAAGAGAAACTCGATGAGCTTGAGCTGCAACTCAGCAATGTGTCTCAACTCTCAAGAGGTAACATACTTAGTTTTGATTCATCGTCAATAACTTTCCCACTCATCAATAAACTGATGAAACGGTGTGTTGTGAACTTAATTTCCGTTTTTTGTTGCTTGAATTGAATTTGATTGTTGGTTAATAACTTAGACAACCTGTGATTGTTCTGAATGTTGTGGAAAATTTATCAGTTTTTCGACTATGATTATGTCGTTGTAGTCTGAATTAGTCAATGCAAAATCCAACATTCATGTATAATGTAGTTATGCTATTTTGGTCTTCAAGTGATCTACTATATATTGTGAAAAATTAAACTACTTGAGAGTTACCTGAACTACTAAATTACTTATGCTAAGTAATCAAACTATTTGAGAATTACCTTATCTCATATGGCAATATTGTTATAGTCTGAGTAGTCACACCTTGGAGACTTCTGGGGAGAGATTAATTACTCTTTCCGATTTAAAATATTTCTACCGCTTCGACTTTTCTTTTTCTTAAAAATTTTCCATATGGGAAAAATGTTTTTAAACAAAAGAGTAACAATAATTTTAAATTAAGGGCAGTGAAATGTCCAAATTATTCTATCCTGTTACAGCTTTATGTGTTATGATTTATGAAGTTCATTGCTCTTGATTATATTGGACCTTTTGATGATTAAGGGATTACAATGTACCTCTTGATGGATTTGAAATGGTAATGTAAATAAAGCATGCCACACTACTTTAGTTGTACCACTGATGTTGGGATGCAACTAAACCTATGGTTATTGATTATATGATTTGTAACATCTGTGCAAATGATTTAGTTGTACCACTAATGTTAGGATGCAAATCATTTTTCTATTCCCTAATGAAACTGTACATGGTGTACAGGGTGAGCGCATTTGGCCGGAGATAAATAGTATGAAGTATAAGATTTATGCTATGTTTGGGTTGTCAGAATAAATACTTTGTATAAGGAAATTTTTTTAGTTCTATTGAGATCGATGTAGTTTTCGGTGATTTCATACTCGAGTTAAATTTTGGGCCAGAATGCCAGATGTATGTTGTTAGGATTTTTTTAGCGCTATGAAATTTTCATTTCCTCTCCTTTTCTTCATTGGGAAATAGAAAAATGATTCTGAATCCTTTGTTTTGATAATTTTATTTTAGGAAAAATTGGTAATCAATACTCTGTTTTGAGCTCACTTTTGAAATAAATACCTCCTTTCAAAAATACTCTATTTAAATACCCCAATTGCTCATTTTTTTTTTATAAATCAGTACCTCTTAACGGTATCTTGCAAATTCAGTTAAATATTGGGTTAAGTGTTGTGGGCCACACAATCACCACTCCCAACCACCACCCTTGCCACCAGAATCACCCTTCACTGCTACTGCCGCCACGGTTGTGACCCAACACCACCACCAATCCTATGTCGTTGTGACCCACCACCGCCACCTCCCACAACCATGACATCACCATCTCCTCCACCTCCCTCTCCTGCGCCTTTCTCCTCCCTTCGCGGCTTCGCTCCCCCTCGCATCTCTCTCCTCCTTCCTCGTCATCTCCATCACCCACTCCCACTTCACTTCCCAAAACACCTACCACCACTCCCACTGTCCCACACCTTTCACCTCAAAATCAAACCCAAAAACTGCTCGAAATAAATTCACCAATAAAATAAAAAAAATTGAACCCAATATCACCAAAAAAATTCAACACAAAAATTCGACCAAAAATCACCCAAAAAATCGACCAAAAATCACCCAAAAAAATCGACCATAAATTACCAAAAAATGGAGTAATATTCACCAAAAAGACGTCCAAAATTCAGCCAAAAAATCGACATTATTACCCCAAAATTCGACCCAAATTGAATTTTATTTTTTTTCTCAATTATTTCAAGCAACTTGTCGATGTTGTTGATTTTGTTGAGCCATGTTGGAGGTAATAAAATGGAGCGACGTTGTTGAGCGATATTGGTGTTGATGATGAAAAAATTGAAGTAATGGAGTAGAAAAGAGGAAAAAAGAGTGAAAATGGAGAAGAAAGGAAGGAGGAGGTGAAGAAAAAGGGTGAAAATGGAGAAGAAATGAAGGAGGAGGTGAAGAAAAAGGGTGAAATCGGGGAAGAGGATGGAGGAGTGAAGGATTTAAGGGAAAAAAAGATAAAGGGCAAAATAGTTATTTCCCTTAAACTGAACCGTTAATAAATCCATTAAGAGGTACCGATTTCAAAAAAAAATGAACAAATTGGGTATTTAAATAGAATATTTTTGAAAGGGGTATTTATTTCAAAAATGAGCCCAAAATAAGGTATTTATTACCAATTTTTCATTTAATTTATTTTGAATCTAGGAAGATGACTTATTCTTTGGAAGTTCATGAGTTTTTTTGTTCAAGTTATTGTTGAAGGGCTGCTCAATTTCATCAGATTAAGTAGTTTCACAGTATAGCATTGAAACTCAGAAAAAGGAAAAAAAAACACACAAAAAAGAAAAAAAAAAACTCATAGCTTTGCTAATTTCTCTTGGATCCATTTGCTTCAATATGTTAACCCATTTGTTAAACACCATTATATGTTATTATGCCTTTATTTAAACACGCAAAAATAAGAAAAAACTTAAGTATAATTAAATTTTTAGTAGCATTCATCACCCTATTAGGCTTAACAAGGATCATATGTTGGTTTTGGGGTAGAGGCCAAAAGAGAAGGGTAAGGAGGGGATTGTAAAAGTATTTGTTTTCTTGGGTATCCATCTTCTTTGTTTCAATCTTAAAAAGCTTGCATTTTTCCAATTCACTCATCAAGCATATGAAATGTCGACATTGCAGCGTGCTCAGCCACAGGAGAGGTGAGCACTTTATCAAACTGTAGTGTGTTAGGGCCGTTAGTTAGGCTTCTTGTGAAGATACTTTGGAAAACTTGACATTGAAGTAGGCTTTGTGTGAATTATCAGGAAGTATTGATGCAGAGCTATGGAGATAATGTCTCATTTTGATTATATTGTTGGTATTATAGGAGAAGGTTGTGAAGTGTGAACCCCTTGTTTTGAGAAGAAGCTGAAGCAATCGGCATTGGTGGTGCTTTTCCACCCAAGAAGGATCTCACTATATTTATCATTAGTCATATTGTTATCAATGCTATGCTTATTGTAGTTTGTACAAAAATAGTTTTAATGTGTTTGTACAATAGTTTACATTAAGTTTTAATGAAAGATGTTTTCNACACACACACACACACACACACACACACACACACACACACACACACACACACACACACACACACACACACACACACACACACACACACACACAAGGACATCCTCAGTGTGAAATAAACAAAAGTAAACATTTTAAAACAAAAAGGTAAGTGTTTTCATGAAAAAAGTAAGCCTTTTAAAACAAAAAGGTAAATCTATGAATGAAAAAAAGTAAGCCTTATAAAACGAAAGGTAAATATTTTAATGAAAAAAGGTAAGCCTTATAAAAAAAAGGTAAACCTTTTAATCCAAATACACCAGAATACACAAGAATATAAATTACTTTTCTTATTTTGAATACAAAACGGTAATTATTATTTTGAATACACAACCATATCCTGAATAAAGAAACACCAGAATAAACTACTTTTCATCATTAAATCAATTACTTTTCTTCATTATATAAATTCTTTTTCCTGTTTTAAATCAATTACTTTTATTAATAATATCAACTACTTTTTTTCATTTTCAAACAAAAAAAGTAAGTGTTTTAACACAAAAAAATAGTCTTAATATCTCAAACAAGTAAACATAACTGAAGTAAACAAGTGAACAAATAATAATTAACAACACAATATAAAACAATACAGACAAATTAACAGAAACTTCTCAAAAACCAATTACACATAAAAAGCATATACATAGAATTTGAAAACAAGTAAACATAGTAGAATACAATTTGAAAAACATACCAATAGTTGAACAAGTACGTAAAAATTAGTAGATTCAGTAGAAAAACACGAGTAGCTTTCTTCTTCCCTTCAGCAACAACATAATAACAACGATTATCCAAGTAATCAATTGTTAATTGCTTGAAGTTGAAAACGGCGTAAGAAAAGTGATTCTCGCGCACAAAAGGAAAGAACACCTAGAAACAGAAAAAAACAATAAATATAAAAAATGAATTCAAAAAACAAAAAAAGATTATAAAATTTAATTAAAAAAACTTCACCAAATCAGCATCAACAAGCTTGCAATGAGGATGCTGATGATGTAACCAATCTGACCAACATTCAAACAGTTCTTTTTCAGCCTCAACAACTGACGTACCTTGGTCTACACCTTTCATTATATCCTCCAAAGGTGTCTACAAAAGATCAAAATAGAAATAATTACAAAGCTTCAAAATGTACATAAAAAAATACAAAAAACCAAAAAACTTACAGTAAAGTGGGTTCCAAAGTAGTTACGTTGAATATCTAAATCACTGTCGTTGGCACGTTCATACTCATTTAAAAGAAACATAAAACTCTCAATCACTAGAGTATAAATCATTTCGTTTTGACACAAACTTAAACAATCTTCTCTATGCAAGCAATACATGTCTACAAACATAGCCAACTGCTCACTGCCTTGCAAAAAGAGTAGACATAAATAAGCAATTGAAAAAATTAATACAAAAATACAAGAAAAAGTAACTGAAATGGAAAAAGTAATCGAAAAATAAAAGAAAAGTAATTGCTAAAATGCAGAATAGTAAACATAAGATAAGGAAATGAAAAAACAATTTAGAAATTCTACTACTGTTCTGAATTAGATGAACTACTTTACTATATTTAATGCATTACTTTTTTGCATGATATGAATTACTTTTCTTTATTACATAGATTAGTTTTCTTCTTTTCTATCAATTACTTTTTAAAAAAAATAAATAAATATAGGAAGACATAAATATATTCAACTACTCATTCCTTTTCAAAAAAGTAAACAAAAATAAGGAAATCAGAAAAGTAGTTGAAAAAAGCAAAAAAAGTAAACCCATAAATACTAAATAAGTAATTGCTAACTAAAACACCAAAACACATACAAAAAAATAAATAGACAGAAAAGAGTATAACACATACGTTTTGGGATAATCACAATCATCAATAAATGAATAATCAGCAGCTTGAAGTCTCAAAGACTTCATTCTTCCCATAGCAGTTCGCCTACTGCGACAATTCTTTGAAACAAGAGGTACGGAAGACCCCGCAATCATTCCTGTAGGGACATCACTCATGACAAAAGTCTGAAAAAATGATTGTGGACATCCTGTTTAGGAGTACGACGAGGTTTAGTTAGAGCTTTGTATTAGGGCTCAACAATCATATCGCTCCCAGAATCTCCTCTTGTGGACATTTTGCGAAGCCTTCGGCCCTTCAAATTGGGATCAACAGTAACAGCAGCAATTTCATATTCTTCTTCCTTCTGCTCATCCTCATTTGCTTCAATTAATGGTTCCAAATTTTTTTTCTCACCCATGTCAATAGCAGAAGAATCATATGCATTGTCACTTGTAAAAGCCGAATCAGAAATGGATGCAGGAAAGTTATCACTTGATACCATAAGATGAATCTTGAACAGGAACACTGGAAGATTGTGGCATAGAGACAGAGGAACACTGAGTAACAAATTCAGATGAATCTGTCAAAACATAAGCAGTATTCTCTATAGAAACAGGATCTTCACTTTGCATTTTATCACCATTAACAGCAACCTCAACATGAGCAGATGCAGCAACAAGTATATGAGCAGCAACAACAGCTGCTTCATCATCAGCATCACCCAATGGAGGATTCTCAACAGCAGTTGCTTCATCATTCATATCAAAACCAACTGCTTCATCATTAAGATCCTTTTCCATAGGAGGATTCTCAACAATATCAGAATCAATCTCCTTATAAACATCTTCCTGGCTATTCAAGTTCATTGTTTCTTCTTTAACAGAGGGATTCTCAACATCTTCAACTTCACCTTCACCTTTATCCTTTTCTTCATGCTTTTCTACATTCTCACTAAACAAACCACGTATGATCACGTCTTCCCTTGAAACAGTTTGAAAAATGTTCTCGAAACTTAAATCTGGCGGAGTATGGAAATTCGGATCATTTGCCCTTGTTGAACCCTAGTTTTGATGAATGAATAAACAAACAAAAAGCAAACTCATGTGTTTATGAATGATGTGTGTGTTAGATGTGACTTACAAGAAACATGTTTTAAAAGTCTTAATGAAGTTAGGATCATGCAAAGAGTGGAAAGGGAGCTTCTGTGACTTTGAAGACTGAAGAGTTCAAGGAAGAAACTCAAGTGCAAGGAACTCGAGTCCCTTGGAGAATTAAGACACGAGATCTACTGGTGATTCAATATTAGAAGCATCAGGGTATAATAAGTTTAGAATTTTTATATTTTAGGCTTATTGTAAGGTTGGCATTATTGTGTGGAAGTATGACTCAATAAAATATAAGGCATAAATTCGGATTTAATAAAGGAATTTTATTAAAAGATAAAAATTAAGGATAAGTATTAAAAAGATATCTTTAAGCAATAAATAAATCTTAGGTAGTTGATTTTCGAATAAAATCTTTTTAATCCTTCCAGTTTTATCTTGTTAGAATTAATTTATGAAAATTCCAATTTTACCTTATTATATTTTATAAAAATGTTTTTCGGAAAAAAAGAAGTTTTGATGAAAAATATCTTAAACTGATTTGAGAAATTTAAGGAAGTAAAAACGTGTGACTTGATCTTCAAGGCAAAAGCAGTTGAGAAAATTAAGGAACAAAAACGACTATATTGTACTGACTAAATAGAACGTGGCAATATGGACGTGCATGCCAAGTTCCACTAAGGCATGATTTCCTACTTAGTAGGAAGTGATGTGTAGTGGACTTACTACTTTCATTCCACGCATAATATTCATCTATAAATACAAAGAAGCAAATCAGTTTAACACATACTTGAGCATACAAAGAATTTGAGTCATTCCTACACACAAGTGCTAAACAGTTTTTAGTTTACAAATCGAGTTGTAATTGGTTCAAGTAGAGTTGTTACTTGAAGAGGGCTTTGGGTTGTGAGTTAATCTAGAGAGGCTTGTAAGAGAGTTAAGCTTACAAGAGTGTGAGTGCTCAATCAARAGAGGGGMTGGTTGAGAGGCTTTCGAGTTCGAAAGGAACTTGAAGAGGTCTTAGATTGTACTAGGTGTTGTATCCGAATTAATCTAAGAAGAAATCATGTGTGGTATTAGGTCACAGTTTTATCTCTTGACAAGTTGTCAAGGGGAGTTTCTATGTTTGTGAAAACTCGCATCTCGTGTTCCTTTACTTTCAATTTTAAATTCCACAAAAGCTCAAGTTTCTTTAAGTTACAATTCACCCCCCCTCTCTTGTAACGTTTAGTAGATCCAACAACCCTAAATAGAGCAAATGAGGGAATATCTTCCTTCATGTTTGACACTCTCTTAGTCAGCCTATCTATTTGACTCCAAAAAACGTTATTAGATGGCAACAGACTTAATTGAGAGAGAAAAGGAGACTTCTCCTTTGAATTTTGAATAACTGATGAATTTTTAGCAACATCCTTGAACAAGACTTCATAGAATCAACATTGCTTTCAATTAAGAAACTAAATAATTTCACGTTTCTTTGAAGAAACAAATAGTTTCTCTCAAATTCCTGGAAATAGAAAACATCAAAAACAATTACTTTTCTTTATTACCTAGATTACTTTTCTTCTTTTCTATCAATTACTTTTCTTCATATTGAATAAAAAAGCATATAATAAATGTAAAAATCT